>ML783154.1:363399-375458 GCA_009831015.1 Picea engelmannii | reverse complement strand
GAAACCTATTCACGCAAAACTGGCTCATCCACAGAGTGCATCAGGGTTTCACGTACCGGGATTTTGCGACTTGCGAAAATGAGGGGTCTTACCCTTTGGTTTCCTAGGTGCCGAAACACCGAAACCTATTCACGCAAAACCGACTCATCCATAGAGTGCATTGGGGTTTCGCGTACCGGGATTTCGCGACTGGCGAAGTCGAGGGTTCTTTCCCTTGGGTTTCCTGGGTGCCGAAATGCCGAAATCTATTTACGCTAAACCGATTTGGGGTTTCGCATACCGGGATTTCGCAACTGGCGAAGACGAGGGGTCTTGCCCTTGGGTTTCCCAAGTGCCGAAATGCTGAAACCTAAGAGAACTTCTCTTTCTTGTACAAGGTTTCCAGACTCCGATCACATGATCCTTCGGAGGATTCTTGGGTAATCATCCCTAGGCTTGGTGTCCTGACTGAAAATTCTTTCTAATTCACCGAGCTATGACCTCTATGACAAGGGTAAAGTAAACTCATGGGTTTACTATAATGGTAGTCTTTTCAAGGATCTCACTCTGGCTCTGGAATGCGAGGAAACTTCCCAGGAGGAGGTGCCTTCGGGAAATCAAACCAGGACATAGCGTGAGTCAAGTAGATGTAACAAATCTCAAGGGGACAGTCTCGTAATCTGAACTTATTCATTCTATACATAACCTAATTATGGTCATATAAGTATAAGTATGCATCCATTATTTCAGATCAAAACACCAGGCAAACACTTCTATACAGAAACCATTTATGAGTGTACAAACATAAGCATGCATCCAGGACATTCAATTCAAGATACAAGATACAAACACTTATAAAAAAACACTAGGTGTGACGCAACTGTTGAGAGGGGTGCTCGTTTCCACCCAACCATAGGCTCAGTGACTCCAAATGGATTTACCACTATCCACCCCCGAGCTAGACCACGATGCTTGAGATTCAGTCTCCTACTTCCATCTCAATGGAAGTCAAGGACAAAGGTTACACTCCTTCTCCTATATTCAAAACTCTCTTTGTTTCCATAGTTTTCTCCAGTTCTCTTCCGTGATCCCGGTTGCACGCGTTCTCCCTTCTCTACCCTTACCACACTTCTTCTCTTGCCTTTTCTCTGCAATATTGCGTGTGGCGCGAATTTCCCCATCTGTGGTCAGGTCTGGGAGCTGTTACGGATGGATGGTTCACCCCCATCCCCTCATTAACTCTTGAGGAGCCTCCCCACCTACCAATCTAATAGGAAATCCATTCCAGGGTAAGAGAGTTGCTTTGGTCTTTGAGCAAGTAAAAACTAGTACGGTACTGGCTCGGTGGAAGTTAACGCAACCATTCCAGGTCCCTTCCACCACCTCTCATTAGCCATCGTGGTCTCTTTTAGCACATCCCCCTCCCAATAGTCATCCAATACATAATCATAACATAATTTACATTCATCGACCTTTTATACAAAGGTCCATCAAATCAAACATTCACATCTTTGAGTTTTCCATAGTTCTTGGCCAATATAGTTATTTTTACAGACTGGGGGAAACAAGGTGTTACACACTTGTTGATCCACTATAGCCCGTGTACATCGGGATTTGTGCCAGAAAATACAAAATGAGGTCGGGTTTCCATGTCACGATAGGAGATCTCTGATCCTTGGCCTTCCATATACTGGAAGCGTTATGACTCAGCCCTTCAGTTGCATCCTGAAGGCTATAATAACACAATTTAGACCTATGGAAAAGCAGGAGAAAGCATTCAACTTTGAGAGAAAAGTTACTTTGGAGAAATTAATTCATATTGAGTGTGCATCCCTTTGTCCCTCAAGTCTGAACACAGTGTTCAGCCCCCAAGCTCTTTCCCTATTGTTGAGAGGACCTCATTGCCTCTTTCCTATGAGCTTGCCTTTGGTGGAGGATTGAAGTGGTGGAGACCCAGTTGTAAGGAACTTGGTTTCTTGGTTTCGAATCGTGCCGACACAGAAGTCTGTATCGTTGTCACTTCTGCTGATCAATTATTAATATAAATACTCCTTTCCCGTCCTATTGATATCTTGCAAATATATGATTATTATCCATTGGCATGTTTGTAATGTTTATTAATGGATTATGCTATCTGATGTGCTAATCCCTTTTATATTATCATTGTATACTTTCTCTGCTTGTTTGTTGAGAGCTTCTTGTAGGTATAAAGCTTTGGGTCAATGTGATCAACGGTGGAATATCATCAAACGTTGGATCGAGGTAGGCCTCTTTCTTATATTGCACATTAGTTTATATAGCATATGTTGGAATTGAGTTGATTTCTGTAGTCATACCTGTCTATTTTGGTTTAGCCTTGGCCATAGAGAGTTTTTCCCTTCTAACAAAGATGGGTCACTTATTCATATATAATAAATTGGGTTTCTTATTTTATCGCATTGTCAAATGCTATAAAATGTTGTGTTGATGATTAATTAATATATGGATGATTTACATTATTACAAATAATAGAGGTGTAATATGTTGGATAACGAATTAATGCAATCATTATATCAAAACACAATAACAAAAATATAAAAATCAATATTGTTATAACGAATATTTGATTTTGAGATGATTAAATGGAATTTTGTAAAAAAAATTAATTAATTAAAATATATACATATTGTTGCACTACGTTCTTTTGAACTCACTAAAAGGTGCATTTTTATGAGTTATATGCATTGGTGATAAAAAATGTGAGAAAGAAACACTGCTTTAAATTACATAATGTACGATTATGTTTGCATCATTTCAAAATATTTTGATGCACATGATTACAATATGCACCAGTGAATGCATAAACATAAAAATCATCAGTGCTTTTCATTTATGTGTGTGCATCGATGCTTCTCATTTATGTGTGTGGACTGATGCTTCTTATTTATGTGTGTGCACTGATGCTTCTTAATTTATTTGTGCACACTAATGCTTCTAATTTATGTGTGCACATCGATGCTCATCATTTATGTGTGTGCACCGGTGTGTCTCATTTATGTGCATGCACAGGTTCCAGTGCTTCTCATTTATACATGTGCACCAATGCGTTTTGATGATAAAAGCACCGAAAAAAAACCTCCACTACAACCTATGCCCGCTCGTTAAATATTCTGCTAAAACATATGCTAAAACATCCATTAAAACCTCCACTAAAACCTCTGAAACCAATAGAGGAGGTTGTAGTGGAGGTTTTTTTGAATTTTTTTCCAAATTTTGTAACACTCAAAACCTCCGCAAAAACCTCTGCTAGAAGGCGTTCTCCTTGTAGTGTTGAGAAGGATGCCAAGAATGATAGTCGTGAATTTGATTAAGGCAACTAATGAATTTGCAGTCATGATTTGTGTCGTCGTAAATAGAAAGAAGAGATGGCATTGATAAGTGGTATCCTTGGGTATCAAATATGGTGAAGACTATACATAGAGTAGGTTATCAACATTAGAGACTTTAGTAGAGTTAGTCTTGAAAAAAGATTGAATTGTTGTGCACTTTGAAGAAGGAAGCAAGATGTTGGAGATAAGGATGAACTTCCACCAGTAGTTGTTTTGAAGGTCGTTGGTAAAGGAACTCACCAAGAAATGACTTGTTGCACAAATAATTACACACAAGAAGAGAAAAGCTATACATATGTCTCATTTTTTATGATAAATAATCTAATTGTTGGGTCTTGGCAGTGCATGGAGGCACTCACCCAACAAGACTCTTAGTTGGATGTAGAAGTGGGAGGAAAATATTTTCCTAATCATGATGCAACTGAAATTGTAGATTTTTTTAGAGTAACCATGGGGATATATGATTTCTAGTTGACAACAGTTTAGTCAGAAGGACTGGGTTGCACACTATTAGAGAAGGAGAAAGTTTTAAGATACTTGAGCATGAAGCACAAGTCAAACACTTTGGTTAGAAGTATCCTTGGAAACTATTTTCCATATCCTCTTCTCTAATGAGTTGCAATGTAACTCACTACCTAGAAGTAGACAGTGGAGCCTACAACACCTATAGAGAAGGTACCTTGGAAAATTTTGTTTTGGATATGACTTAATTGTATGAAAGTGAAGGTGGTGATATTTCCTTAGTTCAAAAAGAGTTGTACACAATGACTGAAGTGTGGATGGAAAATACTATTTTCGACATGAAGACATGCATTCTCATGAGTTGGATATGATATTTTGATTGATTTCCCAACTAGTTCAAGGCATGGGAGAGCTTAGTGTAAAAAATCATGGCTAAGTTGGTCAAAGTATTAATGCATTAGTAGGTTTGGATGGTGCAACACTTGGACATTTTGATGATTTTCTTGATGAAGTTTGGATTACAACAACAGTACACAACCACAATAGTGTTGAACTTAGATTACAGTCACATTCATGGTAGAAGGTGATAACAACAACAAATACATTCAAGAGGCATTCTTGGTAGAGTTGGGAAAATACACTTTGTTCAAAAGAAGCATATAAATTCTAGCATGGACAATGCAGATTAGTTGAAGGAGTCAATTATGGATGGATGCATGGGTCTAGGAAAACAATTTGGAGAATAATAGGTTCTTGAGGATGTTGTTGAGGACAAAAATTAATTTTAATGGTAGAGGATGTAAGGCCCTAGCCTTGAATATCTTTGGGAACCTCTACTGCATAATCACCTTGGTTGTCATTCACTGACACAAATGGACATGATAGAAGGTTGATGGCTAGAAGAGTCATTTTTGGGCATCGCATGATGGCAAGACACAACATGGAAATTTCATACACCCTTGCTATGATTGGGTGCACCATTTACCTTGGTAGCTCGCACTATTTGGATGCACCAAGAGAAGCTTGGAAGGGAACTTGGCAAGGAAAGGCAAGATGTTTTTCATGGGCAACATCATCTATAAACATGCACTATGCATGATGGACAATATTGGCATAGAAAACATGACTGGCTTGGGGTGCTTAGACTACATGATGACTCAATGAGTTGGGAATTCCACATGCAGGGGTTGTAACATATGGAAAATGTGACTTTGGGCACACATATCCATAGAGTGAAATCTTGGGATGCACTCATTGGGAACACATCCATCAGGCACATTTGGATGCACTTGGGCACAATTGGACACACTTGGGCATGGTTGGATTCACTTGGATGAACTTGGACACACTTGGTAAGACTTAGATGCACTTGGGAACAATTGGACACACTTGGGTAGATTTTTGGGTTGACTCAGACGAACTTGGGCACAATTGGGTAGAATTAGATAGACTTGGTAAAACTTGGACAAACTTGTTCAAATGGGGTGTGCTTGGATGGATTGGGTGGAATTGGATGGACTAGGATGATTTGGGTCAACTTGGGTTGAATTAAGTAGATGTGGGAGCACTACTAGGTGTACTTGTTGGACATGGAAGATCGACGAACAAGTCACCAAACGGAAGCAAGTTGATGAATGACACTTAGGTCCACCTTAGAATGAAAGGGGCTTGCAAGTGAAAGGTTGTTGTAGTTACCTCACACAAAGCTATGATTTATTTTTCCTAAGGTTTTTCCTTGTTTATTAGTCATTATTAGTCATTATCCAGTCTCCTATATTTTAGGAAGAATATTCTCTTCAGTTTTCACTTCAGTTTGACTAGTTGAGTGGTGTCTAGATGTTGCATTGGTTTTGTCACCATTCAACATTGGGATAATCACCAACTAATGCACATTAGCCTTGGTATCATCACTAGACTAGCGCATTACCCATGATTCCCTGATCTCCTCCTCACTTCACTATGTTTCAGTTTGTTCACTGAAGACTGGTAGACTAGTTAACTTAGCTAGGTGGCAGTTCACTCCCGTAACTGCCTGAGAGACCAGACTAGGTGGAAGTTAAATACCTTAATTATTGGTGTGTGTCCATATCACTCTATACCACCACTATGACACATTGTCTTCTCCTCTATTTCTCATTGGTTGAGTTATACAAATTATTTCATGTGTAAATTATTCATTACTCATTACGGTTAATGAGAATTCTTCCATTCTTTCTCTCTTGCTTCTTCTTTCTCAATTTCTCTCTACAAAAGTGTGTGGTATTTTCTAGATAGATCTATTCAGTGCAGGTTTAAAAAATTTACATGGTATCAGAGATGATAGATTGCTAAGCAAAGCTACACCAAATTATTTTTTTGCAGGTACCAAAGATTGAAGACAACAGAAAGATGGAATTCCCAAAAGAATTCATTCTTACACCTTACAATTACTTTGCATGGAAGGAGAGAATGATAATTCATCTTTGAACCATAGGATTGTATAGGTTAACCTTGAATACAGATACAGAACTGACATCAGCCATAGAAAAATCCAAGTATCTAAATCGAATGGATGAAACATTCAAAACAATTTGTAGTCTCATCTCTCCCAATCTCCTTTTTCACATATCTTCCTGTAAAACCACCAATGAAGCCTGGAACAACTTGGAAGAGATCTTTGGAAAACAGGATGAGATAAGGGGACACATTCTAAAGTTGGAATTTCTCACATTGGATCCAAAAAGCTTCGACAATCTCCAAGATTTATTTACAAAATTCAAGGATTTATTGTCACAAATCAAAGCTTGCGGGGTTGATAAATCTAAGGAGGAGAAACAAATGGTTCTCACCATTCTCTCCAAACTTGGTCTTGAATTATCTGTGTTCATATCCACATTCCATTCAGTCCAATTCGCCTCCACCTAGAAGATGCCTTCTCTTGAGGAATTTATCGAATCCTTGACACAAGAGCAAACCAAGCTCATCAACATGGGAAAAATCAAAGGCCCAAAGGTGCATGCACTTACTGTGCAAGATGGCAGCCATCAATATCATAAATCTAAATATAAAGAAAAAAGGAAAGATCATGCAAATCCAAATAAGGAAGAGTAGACAAAACCCTTCACCGATGTCTCTGGATCCAAAGGTAGAAAGGGAAGAAAAGGGGAGAAATGCACATACTTCCAAAAAGGATTCCATACAAAATCCGCATGCATGTAGAAACAAACAGATCTAATGACTCAAATAATTCAGAAAAACAACCTTGGATATCGCATCCCTGAGGGTGCCAAGAAGAAGAAGCTAGAAGATCATAATCCCAAGAAAGGAAATTCTAGCCATGCCTTGATTTTCATCAACTCCTCTACCGATGCTTAGATCGTAGATTCAGGAGAATCACATCACATGGATGCCACAAAAATAGTCTATTCTTCATTGGATGCATGCAAAGGTCCTCCTATTATTATGGGGGACAACTCTCCAGTCGAGGTCACCAAAAAAGGAAGGATTGAACTCACCAACGGAAGCTTCAAGAATGTGTTGCACGTTCCCAAACTTTTCGTCAATATTCTCTCCATGTATTAGATGACGAATTTCGACACCAGAAATAAATTCATATTCACACCAAATGCAGTGGACATATATGACATGCAATCCAATTCTAGGGTTGCTACCGGTGAGGTAAATAATCAATCTAGATTGTATACATTTTTTGAATTTATTGAACCAGATTCTTCTTTACTGCTTACCCATGTTGATGAAAGTAGTAGGATATGGCACAAAAGTTTCGGGAATTTAAATTTCAGATGTATGCAACATCTTAGAAAACAAATATTGGTTGATGGTCTACCAGACATACATTTCTCCAAAGGAAATTGTGAGGGATGTGTTCTTGGAAAACACCCTCAAGAGAAATTCGACAAATGAAAGACTCATAGAGATTCCTCTCCTTTAGACCCGATCCATAGTGACCTCATGGGTCCTTTTCCGCATCCATCAATAAACAAAGAGAAGTTTGTTCTCATTTTTGTTGATGATTTCTCTCGTTTCACATGGATTTACTTTCTTAGGCAAAAATCCGAGGTCTTTCAACACCTCAAATATTTCAAAGCCCTGGTTGAGACACAGTCAGGAAAGAAAATCAAAGTCCTCCGAACTGATAACGCGGGAGAGTATGTCAATCATGAGATCCATAATATTTTTCATGAGGCAGGGATTCAATTGCACCACACAGTTCCCTGTACTCTGCAGCAAAACAAAGTTGTTGAGCGGAAAAACAAATCTCTGAAAGAGATGGCATCTTGCATGCTACATGAAAAGTCACTACCACAGAGACTATTGGTTGAAGCAGTTAATTGTGCAACCTACATCCAAAACATATCTCCCCATAGATATCTCAAGGATAAGAACCCCTACGAGGCTTAGAGCGTCCTCAAACCGGAAGTGAACCACTTTCATATTTTTGGTTCACGTGCATGGGCCTGGATTCCCTCTGAAAAGAGGAAGGCACTTGATCCACATAACATTGATTGTATCTTTGTTGGATACCATGATGGTGAGAAGGGATACAAACTTATTTATATTTCCTCGGATTGGCTCATCATTGAGAGAAGTTTTCAATTTGAGGAAAGTGTCTCGCATGTACCTCAACAACCGCATGTAGACATCTTAATTCTTCCACATGTCCGAGACAACGAGCATGCACATGATGAATCTTCTTCAGACGAGAGTTTTGATTCATAGGATTTAGATGATCCAGATACAGAGTCAGTACAATCATATGTAGAGTCAAATAATCTAGATGCAGATACAGAGCCAGAGAAGAGGCCCAAGTGGGCACAAACTACTCTTCAGGATGTAGGGGATCTTGTTGGTGAATCCAAACGATACTAGGATGACTCGATCTAATTTTGTGGAGCCTCCTATTACACTCACTGCCACTAAACCATTTCCCTCCAAGCATATTTTCTTGGTTCAATCTCCAGATCCACAGTCTTATGGCAAGGCTGCTAGAAATCCCTTTTGGGAATCTGCCATGCAGGAGGAGTACAACTCCCTCCTCGAGAACCAGACTTGGGATCTGGTTCCCCTTCCTTTTGGAAGGAAACTTGTCAGTTGCAGATGAGTCTACAAGACCAAGAGTGAAGCATATGGACATATTAGCAGATACAAAGCCAAACTTTTTTCCAAAGGATTTAAATAGGTGCATGACATTAACTATGATGAGACCTTCACTCCAATAGAGAATATGGATTCCATACGTTTGGCACTTACCATTGCGGTAGCCAAGGGATGGGAAGTCCATGAGATGGACGTGAAGAATGCATTTCTTCATGGTGATCTCTCTGAGGAGATATATATGGAGAAACCCCATGGATTTATGCAGGATTCCTCTTTGGTCTGTTGACTAAAGAAATATCTTTATGGCCTCAAGAAGGCTCCGAGGGCATGGTATGCCAAGATAGACTCCTACCTGTTTTCACAGAACTTTTTACGTTGTAAATCAAACCTGAATGTCTACATGCTCAGGAAAGATGATTCACTTCTAATTTTAGATCTATATGTTAATGATTTGTTAATCACTGATTGCTTGACTTCAACAACTGTTGCAGTCAAGAGGATTCTACGTGATAGGATTTTGATGACAAACATGGGTTTGTTGCACTTATTCCTTGGACTTGAGATCAATCAGGATGCATCAGGCATTAAATTGTCTTAGGCCAAGTATGCACGATATCTCCTTGAGAGATTTCACATGACAAACTGAAAGTCTACTCCGACTCCTTTCCTATCAAGATTCAAACTTGAGGATGGCAGGGACACTTCACTGGTTGAAAACACACTATACAGATAGCTAGTGGGGAGATTGTTGTATCTCACACACTCTAGACCAGACCTCTCCTATGAATTTGGCACAGTTTCCAGGTTCATGCAGGAGTTGCATGAGCTACATTGGAAGGCTTCAAAGAATATCCTTCGATACATACAAGGCACCATCACCTTTGGGATTCATTATGCAACAGACTCTACATTAGATCTAATCAGGTTCATTGATTCTGTTTGGGCTGGAAATATCAATGATCGCAAGTCCACATCTGGTTATTCACTCAGTCTTGGTTCCGGGCCTATCTGTTGGTTGAGCAAGAAGCAAGCTGCCATTGCTCTATCTTCAGTCGAGGCAGAGTACAAAGGGTTAGTTAACATAAATATTCAATCTATATGGCTACATCATTTTCTCACTGAGTTGGGCATTCAGTTTCATCGACCGATTGACATTTGGTGTGACAACCAGAGCACTCTGAAGTTCTGCAAAGATCCATTTCAGAGGAAGCGGATGAAGCGCATCGATATCCACATGCACTACATCTGGAACTTAGTACACAAGGGGATCATCTACCTACAATTATTTCCTTCACTAGAATAGATGGCAGACATCTTCACCAAGACCTTCACTGAGCAAGATTTCCATTCTCTACGAAGTCGTCTTGGAGTGAAGGACACAATTGCCTAACAACTATAGTTCTTTTTTTTACATACATTGTACCTTGAGAGGGGGTTTTTCCCATGGTGTTTTCCCTCTTTTCTCACTTTATTTCAATGTATCTTTTGTATTTGGGTACCTAACATGGCCTCGTTGTCGGGACCCATTCTTTATTTTCACCATAGTGATGTTCAGGGGGGGTGTTGGAGTTACCTCACACACACCTAGGATTTCTTTTTCCTAAGGTTTTTCCTTGTTTATTAGTCATTATTAGTCATTATCCAGTCTCCTATATTTTAGGAAGAATATTCCTCTAGGGAGAATATTCTCTTCAATTTGACTAGTTGGGTGGAGTCTATATGATGCATTGGTTTTGTCACCATGCAACATTGGGATCATCACCAGCTAATGTGCATTAGCCTTGGTATCATCACCAGACCAGTGCATTACCCATGATTTCTTGATCTCCTCCTCACTTCACTCTATTTCAGTCAGTTAACTGAAGACTGATAGACTAGTTAACTCATATAGGTGGCAGTTCACTCCCATAACTGCCCTAGAGACTAGACTAGGTGGAAATTCACTCTCATAACTGTTGGTGTGTGTCTAGATCACTCTAGATCACCACTATGGTGCATTGGCTTCTCCTCCAGTGCGCATTGGTTGAGTTATACAGAGTATATCATTTGTAAATTATTCATTATTCATTACGGCTAATGAGAATTCTTCCATTCTTTCTCTCTTGCTTCTTCTTTCTCAATTTATCTCTTCAAATGTGTGTGGTATTTTCTAGCTAGATATATTCTGTGCAGGTTCAACACATTTACAAAGGTAAGTCTCATATAAAAGGAGGTTGTCTCAAAAGTGATAAGAAAATAAGTGATTGGTCATTCACAAGGAGTGTAAAGCATCTCTACAATTGTGCTAAGTTTAGGGTTTGGCACAATAGGGAAATTTGCACTAGCTAAGTGATAAGAAGAAGAAGATGGGACTTGTAGGTGGTAGGCCTACAATTTATTCAAGGGTTGGATTATGTAAGTCTATTGGGCACAATGTAGAAGGTTATATTGAATTAGATTCATTATACATCTATAATAGATTTGTAAGCATGAAGTTGCAAATCCCTCGTTGTGTATCTACAACATTTTTCATATAATAATGTTAAGGTATCAACCTTGGGTGTTTCCTATACATGTGTGTTGTGGAATATTTATAATTGTTGGATGTTATTGTTCCTTGATTTTCTTGTGTTGGTTGGGTATTGAAATATTGGCTAAGTGTTAAAGTATTGCTAGGATGTTTTAAGCGCCATGGTTGGATGTGTGCCTACTATTGAATGAACTAGGTTGAATAGGACTTGGTTGCATTTTGCAATTTGTGGATTAAGGTGAAGTTATGGGAATACCTTAAGTGAAAAGGTGTAGTATGGTTGTAGTAGGAATAGGCTATCCAAGCCCTTGCACTCAAGGAAAGATAGTGCCACACAACCTCAGGTGCCAAAATAGACTTGGGAAAAACTCAAGTTTGTGAAGAAGAATGCAGGTAGCCTATAGTTCTATTACATTACCTTTATTTGAAATAAGTTGTTGGTTAAGGAACACATGATCATGTTGAATTCTATGCTTTGTGGATTCTTTTGAAAACAACTATAATGTACATAGGGAGGATAATATGGGGTAACTACGGAGGTTAGAGGATATAATATTTATGTGCGCAATAGAATGAGAATATAATAATAATATTTAATAATTGATATATATATATATATATATATATATATATATATATATATA
>ML783154.1:339999-363353 GCA_009831015.1 Picea engelmannii | reverse complement strand
GAGAGAAAGGGCCCATATATACCCACGCAGGGGTGCCTTTTTGTCAAGAGATGTGACCCTTCATTATGAGGTGTCTCTCATTATTAATTACTAATTTTTGATTCATTGGTTATTCATTTATATTATTTATATTTTATATTATATTTTTTTATTTATGTTCATAACATTTCCGCCCTCTTTAGAAAATGTTTTTTCCTCAAAGCAAGGACAATGTAAGATATCGTCGACGAAAAGTTTATGTCTTTCTTGGGATGGTTGTTGATCCCATTCTACCATTTTAGTTTCTAGTGTTTTCAATTCAGGTATCTTATTCAAAATATCATCGAGGAGAAGGATACTATCATTGATGAGAAAATTCAAGAAGTTTACATACACTCCCTTTTCATGTTTCTGTGCAACCCTTATCCATCCCTTCTTAGTGGAATTATAGATTTCCACTACAAATGGAAACCTGAAATGCATTTACGTTCTTGTACCATGTAACATAGTATTTGTTGCATTTGTTACTTACCTTTAAGAAAATTAATAAGGGGATTGTTGATAGTATTTCATTCTTGAATAATTTCCTCCTCGTCAAATGGGTCTTCAATTGTACATGTTTCTTTTTCCACAATTGAATCCACCAATTGTTATTTATATGATGCTCTGAAATCCTTATGGTAGACAATGTTGTACATGGGTCTCTATTATGATGGGTTGTTGTGTTGTTAAATCTTCTTCCTCTCTCCATAGGAACTAGTAGCTCACAATTATATTCTCGTTGGGATTCAACAAGATCGTGTATTCGTGTCTCTAACTCTTGTTGACGATGTAATAATTCTTCTATACATTTTTTTATCAATTGATTCTTGTATAGCTAGATTAACTTGAATTTCTTCTACATGTTCATCATTGGTAATCTCAATATCTTCTTCTATAGCCAACTGATTCTCATCATCATTGTTTATCTTATCTTCAAAATTTTCTCTTGAAATCCTTCTCTCTCCATCTCACTCAAAGAATTGTCTTTGTAATCTTACTACATGCATAATCACATCAGGCATGAAACATATATGTGCATGATGCTCTCTCTTACATTTGTTGGCTTCCATCAACTCTTCAACCTTATCAATAAATGGTGTCCAATGAAATGTTGTAGGTGACCCTATTTTGATATTTTTATCAATGCCATTTGTGGCAAGAATAATTGCATAGGGATGTGGCTCCATATAGTTAACTACATGCTTGTCCCTTTTCACTGGGCGCACTAGCTTCCCCTTTTTTCTTCCAAATAAATATTTTCCCACAATCATATCCACTCACAACATACTTAGTGTTAGCACCGAAAACATTCACACCCTTCATAGTCTGGGCATTTCAAAGTCCTTCATAAACCTAGGGTGCTTCCAGATCCTTTGACATATCAAATGAAGCATAATTTGGGTTGGGACCCGAATCCATTTCCTTTTGAAACAAGTAATTGAGCTCATCATTATATGAAGAAATTAATTCACTTTTCTTAGAAGAATCCAGACATGTTATGTTAATCCGGTCATTGCCAATTAAGTGATGAGGCGAGAATGAATCTACTAGTCGATCTTCATTGCTTTATGCATCCTAGTTTTAATTTTGAATGTAATAAACATGAACATATTCATCAGAACCACCAATAGAAAAATAGTTTGGATTTCTGGGATCTATCAAAATTGCATTAAGCCACACAATTGTGGAATGGCTTGACTTGTTTGCACATAAATCAACCACACTCACGCCAAATGTGTTATGGTCGTTTTCTTTGATGAGAGTGAAGCAATACCTACTCTCATCATTCTCATCATGCACACATTTTACATCACTTATTAATTCTTTAGGGAAAGGTTATGTGTGTTGGAGATTTTATCTGTCTATTGTTGCGTGCGCATTTTTCAAGAAGAAGAGAAGGATTTTAAAAACAGATTTGTCCTCAAAGTCCTCTTCGATCCATGAATTGATTGGAATGGAATTTTGTGGTTGGAGATAATATGACGATGAGTGGTCGTAAACAAATATCATGTGTTTTATATCCCTTTCGAGCATAGACATGTTTTTCACATCGTCGAGGACTCTTTTATCCTTGCTGCAATGCCCACTGTACAAGTAGTGGGAGGGAAAAATTATATTCATCTTTCTATTTTTATGAATGTGATGGCTGTCAATGGAGGACAAAGAATCCAATAGCCTATCCATCAAATCATATACAGAGTCTTATGATGTTGCTGTGAACAATACCACAGATTCATGCCAAGCACCTACATATCTGGCATGGTCCACAGAATTGAAGCCATGCAAAAACTCTGAACCCTGAATATTAGACCGTTGAAAGTGATCATGTTCATATTATGATCCTAGAAGGGAGGTCAAAGTTCCCATGGTTCTAATTTTTGAAGTACCACTTGGTCCTAATCCAATTAATGTTGAAAGCTCATTTATTCTTTCATGGGTTTTCTAGGCGTCTTTTCCATTTTTTACATATGCAATATAATGCTCGTTGTTGGAAGATTCACCTAGGTGAACGATAATCGCACACAATTGGAATAGAGCCTTAATAGTAGAGGAGGAGGACAAGTCAATGTACTTTGAGGAACATCCTTGTAATTCAATATACCATTTAGTGTCAGCTTCAGTCACGGATTGCTGGAAAAGACGCATCCTCACACTACATCCATCAAGGAATTTGATGAATATCATAAGTGATGCACCATGATGTGTGTAGAGGGGTCTTCTCCCAACTTACCGTCGAATTTTAGTATATCTAATGGAAGCTTGGAAGGAATTTCCGACCATGAAGGGTTATGGGAAATAGGGTCATTCATCAACCGCGATAGATCAGGTAAGTCTAACATTGTGAGGAAGGGAAACGATATGTGAGAAAATGAATACTAGGAGGGAGATGAAGTCTATGTTGTCCCAGATGAACCTTGCAACCCCCCTACATTTGTACTACCAGAAATTTGTTGAGGTGTTCACAAGGGGTGAGTGACCCCAGGGACGGTGGAACTTCCAGAAGCATGACTTCTCCTTGGACTAGACATGTTGCTGAGGGTATTTTCCCCAAGGATAAATGTAGACCCTCTAGGAAAAACATTCCCAAAACTAGTCCAAGGGAAGAAACCCCCATAACCAGATGTGTTAATAAAGGGAAAGCCTTCCTAATTTGAAAATTTTCTCCCAAGGGTTGTGCCCCTAGGGAAAGGTGTGCTAACCCATGGTAAGTTAAAACCTTCTGTCATACTACTGCCTCCAACCTGACTAGAGATGGCCCAAAAACCACTAGGAAAGTTCCAACCAAAAGGTACACTCGCACCTGAAGATGTCAGGATGCTCATATGAATGGTGGAGGTAGAAGGAGATCCACCTCCCATGCTAAAACCAAGGCTCATCCCCCACTGGAAAAGGATCCAGAAATGGGCATCATAATAGAAGGGATGGGCATGGTAATTCTAGGTATACTAATGGATGGGAATGAAGACATAGTGAAGGTCCCCGAAATTGAGGGACCTGTAGAAAAATGCATAGACAGTGTAGGCCCAATGGAGCTAAGTGGTGGTAATGTGGACATCATGGGGATGCCCCCAAAACCACTTGTAGATGGGATTGAAGGATCGAATACACTGGAATAAACACTCATTCAGGACATAGTTCAAGGATTGTTGAACAAAGAAAAAGGCTCACTAAAAATATCACCTACCTATACAAGTAGAGGTGCTTCAGGATTAGTTAAAGGAGGGTTAAACTTTGGTGGAGGACTTTTGTCCACCTTTCGTCGAACACTTCTATTTCAACCAAACTAGTCTCCTCTAACTAAATATAAAACCTTTCAAATTCTTGGTTACCTACTTCATGCTACTTCAGAGGTGGTTATACCTTAGTGATGGGTTCTAGTCCTTGAAATCGACGGGACCAACGCGGTAATTCATCCATGGTGAAAAAAAAAGGTATAAATCAAACACAATTCTACCTAAGGATGATATAAACTCAAAATCAACGAGGATACCCCTAAAAAATATAGGATAAAAACACGCAAACCAATGGATCAGGGGGCCTTCCAAAAACCAACCCTCTGGGGAAGATGAAGTCCCCACAAGATTGGCTAGCGAAGGTATGAGGAGTAGTTACGATGATCAACATGAAACAACGTCGATCGATGAAAGCACCCTTTATTAATGCAGACACCCTTCGAGGGAACTAAGACCATGAAGGAGCGTCTACCTCAAGTACTACAAGTAGGTCCTGCATGTAGTAACCTATGTTGGCTACCTAAGAAAGGTCACTAAGGCTGCCACCTTACAATCAATGATCAGGCGAACAATCGTAGGTCCGACCGCACGTAAGGGAAAGGTAACTAATCCTGAAGCTATGAAGGCATTACCTCACACAAAGGATGGAACCAACGAAACCATCATATACGTAGAAATCAAAGCGATACCACAAACACCAAAACAAGTAGAGAGGGGTAATCTCCCTACTTGCCCCAATGTGACCTCATGCTTAACTCTTGTGTTAGAGGAGGCTCTTGACACACTAGTTGAAATAATGGATTAAACACTCTTTAATGACCCCTAACTTTTGTTTTTGTGGCCCTGGAGAGTTTACTCTCCAATACTATTCCAATCCCCTAAGCCCATCTAATGTTGGTTCACTAAAAAATAAAAATGTCTAATTGATTTTTGATAACACAATTTCTTTTTATGGTTGTTATTTACGTCAACATGAGATAAATGCTACCTTAATAGTGTTTTTGACTCTTGACCCAACCAAGCAATGCAAAGATGCCAATGAAATCGTTCAATTCAATCAATTCTAGATATGGGAGGGAAATATGTTTTCCTTTTCTTTGTAAACTTGACAAATCAATCCTCAAACATCAAACAACCATTCACACAATTCAGATCCAAAAAAAAATTAAGGACTCAAAGTAAACAATTTAGCAATGCAAACTCTTGTTCTAATGCTTCAAAAACTCACAAGCAAACAATTTTTATTTATTTTTGTAACTTTTCCAAATGTAATGCAAAAATATTCCTGATCTATGCAAGAACACAAAATGAAAGTGAAAAAACAACAAATCAACAAGAAAAGGGTAGTGTGATATTGGTAGTGATGCCCCTTGGCACACTCCAATGTAAATACAGGATCTCAACCCAAAACTCATAATGAATGGATCTTAACAATGTAAAACCCAACTGTGAAAGGAAACTAAACCAAATGCAACTATCAGTTAACACAAAATACAATTTTAGACCCCAAATTTCACAAGTGCAATTTTGAAAAGACGTCCTAAAATGCTCCAAAACAGATGATCACAAAAAAACAAGTTTTCATTTTATTTTTTATGCCATGCAAAAAATAATGAAAAATAACTTCCAAAACTAAGTTCTAAAGGTTCTCTTTCCCAAGAATAGGCACCCTAAGCTTTACAGGAAAAAACCTAAAAACAATTCGTGAAAAAGGATTTTTTTTGGCACCCTAGAGGCCTTTTTTTCAAGGAGGAAAACCAATAATCTATTAATTAATATAGAAGAAATACATCAAATTTTCATACGTTGGATGTTGATACAATTCTCATTTGGCTCATTTCTCCTTGCTCCTCCTTTGCTTCTTGATCAAACTAGGCACTCTGATTTATGGTTGTTGTGAATAGGGGAAGCTCCTCTAAATTTGACCAACATAACTATGCAAATGATTCTTCCTTCTCTTGCTCAAGACTTTCCTTTCATATATATATCCTTGGAAGAGGCTTGGGGGAGCTTCTAGATCTTCTAGAACCCAATATAAACTTAAATGATGTGAGTTCCTCGGCTCATTCCATGAAGATACAACTCACCCATCGCTTAGCTCTTTGTAATGCATCGAATCTAGAAGGTTCACATATCATCGCTTGTTGCATTATAGATGACATATGATTATCATAGTGTGTTTTCTCCTATGAGACCCATGATGACCCTAAAAAAGGTTCCAAATCCCAAGCAAGACATGTGCTTTGGCTTTAATTTTTTGATGGATTCCCTTCTGTCTTGTAGGGTGGAAATTAAGGCTATAACAATTATGAGGTTACAATAGATATTATTACATATTTAGAGAACCTCACACCTTGATATCTTGAATTCAATTTGAAGGCCATATATATATATATATATATATATATATATATATATATATATATATATATATATATATATATATATATCCATTTTCATTAAATATACATATTTAGAGAACCCCACACCTTGATATCTTGAATTTAGTTTGAAGGCCATATATATATCCATTTTCATTAAATGATTTACTTAGTTTCAAAACAAGTTGTTACATAACCCAAAATCCATCCCCATCCTGAACCCCTCATATTACTACCCTATTATCCAAGCCAATTGGAAGAGACAAATGGATCCTACTCTTTCAAAGGAGCACTTGACATTAAATATTCCAAAGCACATGGTCTACTTAAAGTATAAATTCACTATATATTAGTTGGTCTTGAGTTTGATCCACCCTACAACGTCTGTGCATTGCTACAAGTCCAAATACAACACGATGGGTTGAATTTCTATCAATGACATGGGTACCTTGTTGAATGCTCCAATCAAGCATTTTGGTCAAGGACTCATATCCACTAGTAATTACTCTCGAGTTCAATTCCCTTTATAGTGTCCATGCATCACTACAACCCCACATACAACACCATGGGTAGAATTTATGCCAATGATGTTGGTACCTTGCCAAATGCTCTGAGCTAGCATTCTTGGTAATGTAAGATCCCCTATTACACTGCTATTAGGATTTTTGTGTTGATGTTGATACGTTTTGTGTTTACTTGGTTCATGAATTTTGTCAAACAATTTCACTGCTGATATGTTTGTGTTCTTTGTTTTCAGATCTATTGTTTTATACAATGGCACAACAGAATCACAATAAATATGGCACATAAAAGAGTTTTATTGTACTCAAATACCAAAGGAAACAACAATATATATATATAATGGAAATGAATACAATCTCATCAATTTGTCATAACAATAATAAAACTCTAGCAACTATCACTAGATTTATTATTTAGATATGACCTGTAAATAATACAATGTGGGAAACATTTAAAGCATCATGTCAATCTCTTTTTGAGGCACCACGAACAACAAGGAATGGAACGATTTGATGTGAAAAGTAAGAAGGATTACAACAACTTGATCTATGTTGGAGCATCCATTTCTCGACTCCACGACTTGCATAAAGTAGGAACAATCTGTAGTAAGGTATATGAACTCCTTTAATGGTTGTCACATCTTCTTTGTTGAGCTCCCATGTCCTGTAAATAATGGATGTATCCCCTCTATAAATCCCATGGCTTGGAATAGTGGGTCATATCTCCTCCTAATGCCATGAGTTGAGGGAAAATGGATCACCCCCTTTCCTATGTGACTCCCACAATATGTAACAATGGATCAACGCCTCCTCAAAACCTCACGAGCTGTAAATAAAGGGTTTCGACCATCTCCCTCAAATACACAAGATACAAACAATGGATATGACCCTTTTTGAGATCAACAAGTTAATGGTACAACCTACCTTAAACCCCAAACTATGCAAATGCCCACACAATTTAGCCAAAATGTCGAATCTTCCTTTTGCAATGAATCTCAGTGAGAGATCTAAGTGATCTCTTCTTTTTTATCAACTAGGGTGGATAGTTTCATCACCGAACCCAATCTTCTCAAGGTTTTAGTCCCAGAGCCAAAGCTTCAAGAATACTCCAAATCAATTTGATAAAATGATCATGCATAATGAGAGAATGATCTTCAATCTCTCTTTTATTCCCTTTTTACCTTTTCCACTCAATTAAATAATTACAAAGTGACTTTATAATATATATTTTAATATTCCCCCCCAAAATCACTTAATAACACCTTTTTTATTTAATTACTCAATATCACCTTTAATTTTTCTTTTTCACCCAAGTGACATTAAATAATTAAATTAATTAATTCCATTTTTCACCGAATATAGCCTAAAAGAATTAAATAGGCTACTAAGTTGTCCTCCTGGAGTGATCACTTGAAAATGGACATTACATTCCTCCCTTCCCGAGATTGCTTGTCCTCAAGCAATGCTATCACAACCTTACAATCAATAGGATGAACCAAATTGAAATTGAGAATGATCCCAGGGTCCCAAACCAACCTAGAAGATGTGAAACACCCTCTCCTCAAAGCACTATCTTGCAAGGTATTAACACAAGAGGCCTCCTTAATACTACTGATAAGTAGAGCAATCAGATACTGTAAAAACTCGGTTGACCCCTCAGAGAATTGCTCTTCTAGGAAACCAATCCAATGAACCATAGCAGTAAACTCCTGAAAGTAAAAATCGTCTCTCACATCTTTATTAGTTGTTGAACTTCCAAAAAATGTAATCTGAGGGTTCCATACTACTCTTAGAAATGAACCACCATATTGATGTTGCGCCACTCTGATCATAATTGTCTGACTATCATGCCCATACTGCATTCTTCTCTCCTAGAACCCCAAGCTGAAATGCCTAAAAGGGATGAATCCACTACCAGTCATATCCTACAAGCATCTCAGTGAAGTCAAAGTCTGCAAACCCCTGCTAGAATCGATCCTGGGTATCGGAAAATAAAATCTATTCCTCCATATAGAATAAGTTTCAACATCTCCTCTCATGACATTCCAAAATTGAAACAGACCAATCATTGTCACAACTTTGTTAATCATTATCAAAATTTGAAGCAATCTACCAATCAGATGAATTCTGCTGTGCCACACTAATAACCATGGGAATCCAAATAAGCCAAGTCTTTGATTCATGTTTTTGTATGCACGCATCTGAGTACATCATCAACCCACAATTTCTTTCCTCTATGCTTAATCATCATATAAAATAGGGACACACTGAAAACTGAACATTGGCAAGCTGGAATCTTTGCTTGGGATAGTCTGAAAATGGACTCTGACACTTGTACACCAATGATTTCCAGTATGTGCAAAAATGGACATGGACTGCTACAAGCTTTCTCTATGCACCTTTGAAGTGGGCTGGTGTAACTGCTGGTGGACCCCAGAAAATCTTTCAATCCTAGAAATTGTCCCTTGTCACTGTACTGATCGGGCAGTTGTTGTTTCATTTTGAGGACATAATATTGTATGATAAATATGGGGTGAATATACTCTTTAACAATGTCTCTCTTTGAACAATAAACACTATCTTTGTCAAGAATGCTTGATATCTCTCTGTTACCGGCCATCATCTTCCCCAAAGGTGGCCATTGAGTGAGGTCTCTACTTACTTCCTGTAGCATACTTTCATAGACCAAGTGACCATAATTTAGCACCCAACCCTCCTTGATGTCATGTTTGTTCCACAAGTTGTCAATGTGCGCTATGTGTTCAACTTCAAACCTTCCCCTTTTTGAACTGCGAATGATATGTTTTCAAAAATGGAAAACTCAAAATAGCTCACCTATGTATGCTTCAAAGCTTTAGGCTGGTCCTCAAATCCTGTCCTGAGACAAACCTGCTTTATTTGAAACGATCTTGAACATCTTATAATCTTGTTTGTAGGTTCCCACAACGAACTCTGAGAGGGTGGCTCATTTAGCAGGGATGTGTATTCATTTTTATTGTAATTATTACCCATCAGAGTTTTATCAATCATGAGTTTACCTGTTATGCACTTCAAACTAAGGAAGGGAATCATCACGATTTCCAGGTAGACCATACCAAATCCTATAGCATAAACATCGTCATGAAGACCATCACCTTTCGTCCTGTACTGCATCTCGTCCACGGTTGTTTTGGTGTGTCTCTCATTTTCCACGTAGTGATCTCAGGTTCCATTGATTTTTGGGGCACCCGACTGACTTCTACAAGATCCAAACGCATAGTATGGTGGGATAGTTTCTTCCAGGCAGATTGCAGAATTTATATGCAGTTCATTATTTTTATCAGTACAAACATATACACATAACTGCTCCTTGGGTGCCGAATGCTATACATCTATGTTTTCATATGTTGGGTTCTCTTCAAAGGGTTTTGAACTCTTGCTATAATCATGGCCATCGATTCTCAACACCACCACTCTACCCTGGTCTTGATTGGTGTCATAGATGACTCCGGTATATTCAATTTCATGAGTGATTTCATTCTTATTTTTTATCAAGCTAGTGCAATTAATCATCAGGTGGCTTTTTAAGCTCAGACAAATGTTCTAGTTCTGATTCACTAATTAGGCCACCAGGAGGGCAACATTTGACCTGATCATGTTGTTTAGAAAACACATAATTACCTGGCCAGAGTTGTACATAGCTTGTATAATTGTTGGAAGTCTGCAAAAAATTCTCATTTTTTATCATAGAGATCCAAATCGCATTATGCGGTTCTTCCATAGAGTCTGAGTCAGCACGCAATTGTTCCTTGAAAAATATGGGGATGGGATGCTCACAGAACATCGTGTTAGTATCAGTGCTAGGATTGGAAACCAAGAACCTGTCCAAAATAGACTCTGGGCAGAATGCTTCAATGTCTTCAAAATTCATACCAACCCTAGAAGGATCACAATTTTTAGTTCATACTTCACTAATATAGAACAAGTTTGTGACAAGTCTGGCACTATCATCATCACAAAAAGGTGGTTCATCAAAATAGATTAAATATGAGCTCCTACTTCTCTCTTGGCCATTTGTTCGATCTTCTAAAGAAGTGACCTCTTCAAGGGTGCAACCATGAATATTATCTTCAAGCTGGATCTCAAAAGGGACATACCTCTTTGTTTGTATGTCATCAAGGTCATAATCAGACACGAATTTGTCAATTAAGTCCCTAGCAGGACACACTTCATCCTCATCACACTTATCATGTGCTTGTCCTCCAAATGTAGCATTGGTGTCTTCACATGGTAGGATCACAAATTCCTCACCTGAAATATGACTTGGTATAGGGCTGATGAGTGCATTTTGGACAATGATGTGACCTGTAGAAGGGCTAGAAATTGTAATATCCCCATGATGCAAACTATGTGTGTAATAAAAAATTTATGAGTCATACCTCTCTTCAAGCCCATGCAAATCTGAATGCTCCTCGTGCTTGACCATCAGAAAAGGCTCTTCCCTCAAATCATGAGTACCACTAATATACTCATGTGTTATGACTGCCATAGATTATTGAGTTTTTGATGTGGATGATGAAGAACGTGCCACTCTCAACTCCCCACAAAGCTCATCAACTTGAATTTTTTATTCTTGAAGGGCCATTTGAGTGCTCTTCAAAGAATCCTTAATAACCTTAAGCTCATGGGTAATCTTATCAACTTCCTCTTCTTTCTTCTCAACTATTAAGTGAGGCTCCAACAACTTAGGATGCTCTAACAATGTTGTAGATTCTTCTAATATCCTTGAAGGACTTGCAAAAATTATGCCACGAGTTCCTGATTTGTCTTCATCTTTCTTCTGACTCTGACTTTGAATGAAATATGTTGTCTTCCCTTCTCTGTCTCTAGTATGTGATATATTCCTTGTCCATTGGAAACATTAAGATAACATGCACTCACAGGGTGGTAGGTGTACTAGCTATGATACCATTGGAAGATCCCCTCTTATACCGTTGTTAGGTTTTTTGTGTTGTTGTTGATATGTTTTGTGTTTATTTGGTTCAATACTTTTGTCAAACAGTGTCACTGTTGATATGCTTGTGTTATTTGTTTTCAAATCTATTTTTTATATATATAATGGCACAACAGAATCACAATAGATATGGCACATAAAAGAGTTTTATTTTACTCAAATACCAAAGGAAACAACAATATATATAATGGAAATGAATACAATCTCATCAATTTGTCATAACAACAATAAAACTCCAACAACTATCACTAGATTTATTATTTAGTTCTAACCTGTAAATAATACACTATGGGCAACATTTAAAGCATCAGATCAATACCTTTTTGAGGCAACACGAACAACAGGGAATGGCACGATTTTATGTGCAGAGTAAGAAGGATTACAACAACTTGATCTATGTTGAAGCAACCCTTTGTTGACCCCACGCCTTGCATAAAGTAGGCACAACCTGCAGTAAGGTATACAACCTCCTTTAATGGTTGTCACAACTTCTTTGCTGAGCTCCCACGTCCTGTAAATAATGGATGTGGCCTCTCTATAAACCCCATGGCTTGGTATAGTGGTACAAATATTCTCCTAATTCCACGAGTTGAGGGTAAATGGCTCAACCCCTTTCTTGTGTGACTCCCACAATCTATTGTTAGAATGTGCTCATTTTACCATCAACAAAATCACTATTGTCACCCAACCATAAGTCGAAGCCACCCTCTGAGCACCTTGACCTTGACAGAGAGAAGAATCTTGGTAGCAATCCAATAGCCAAGAAAGGCTAATGCACCAAGCAAGAAGTAACCAAAGATGATCAGAGATTCCAACCCAAAAAGATAGAAGCAATAGGCTTCAGAACTGGTGGCATCACCTTCTCCAGAATTTGCGCACAACACTACCAGACTGCAGTGCGCACAAGTTCATGTCTGCAATTCTGAGAAGTGTGTCAAATGAAAGACCAACGCACTGTATTTATAGTAATCCTGGCAGACTGCCTGGGTTGACTTCTCATTCTGGGTACTAATTAATTCATATTAATTATCTCTCTTAGTCGACATCTCTTCTAGGGTTATGTTCACTTCTTTTATTTCTTCTAGAACATTCTAATCTTGTCAAAGGTCACAATGGAGGTTCATACCTCCCAAAGCTCCCATAATATCAACACTCCCTCCTAGCTAGGGAGGTATAACCGATAATGGTCTTGAGCACAAATAGACCATTCAATTGGTAGCATCACGAGCATTGTCATTATTATGCAACTGGATAATCTCCATGACAATAGGTACAATATCAATTGATAGAACACAACTGTGTTTATCCATGGTAGTACACAACTACTCAAACCGTGACACATAGTCACAAACAATGGAACATATCCACCACAGTAGCATATCTCTACTGTTTGGAGACATGCAGTCTCCATAACAATCATCTGATATCAACCTGCACATAAAATATTGTTATGATATAAACTGAATCATCTGGGCCATTCTTTCACTCACATATGTGAGATCTGAAAGAGCATCTGCCCTCAGAGTATAACATCAATGATGGGCTATTTGGACTATTATTCTCAAGCAAGGAAGAATAACTGTCCTGATTTATGAGCTTGGACCATTCCCCACCCTGGACCATTCCTCCGACACTAAACAAAGTTCAACCTAGAGAGAATGAGTCTGCCCTAAGGAATGCCTGTCCCTGATTGTTGAACCTGGACCATTCCCCACCCTGGGCCATTCCTCTAGCACTAAACAAAGTGTAACCTGGAGAGATTGAATCTACCCTAAGGAATGACTGTCCTGCACCAACCTCCAAAACGAACCATTCCCCATGTTAACCACAATGGGAAATCATTGTCCGGCGAGGCGGGCCAGTATTCTTGAGTAACCCTCAAGAAGAGAGACTTCCCTAGACCATTCCCCATGTTAACCACAATGGGAAATCATTGTCTATGGTACATCAACAATCCATCGAACCATTTTCATTACGAAAATGACCGTTCGATCTGGACCATTTTCCGAACTGGAAAATGCTTGTCCATTAGAAATCTCAAACCACTTTCTGAATCTGGAAAGGAACTGCCCAAGCTGGACCAAAATGACTGTCCTCAATTCAATAAAATATCAGTGCTCCCTCCCAACCTGGAGAGTCATTTCTTCCCTTTCGGCTAAGGGAGTTATTTCCACAATCCCCAATCTGTCTTGAAAATATGCAAACTTTATTCTAGACAGAGGCTTTGTCAGGATATCTGTTGTCTGCTCGTCTGTGGGGATATACTAGAGCTTTACTTCTCCTTCCTGGAATTTATCTTGAATAAAGTAGTATTTGATATCAATATGTTTCGACCGTTCATGAAACACTGGGTGTTCTGATAGCCTTATACAACTCTGATTGTCACAGTGTATTATGGTTGAATCTGGAACCTGATCAAATAAATCAGAGATTAGCTTTCTCAGCCATATTTCATATGTGCATGCCTCACATGCTGTGATATATTCTTCTTATGCTGTGCTGAGTGCGACAAACTTTTGTTTCCTTCTGCCCCAAGATATCATAGCGGAGCCCAAGTTGAAACACATCCTTGAAGTACTCTTTATGTCTTCTGCACTTCCTGCCCAATCCGAATATGTAAATCTATGAAGTTGTATATCACTGGATGTGGTATATCTTAAACCATAGTTTAGTGTTCCACGAATATATCTTAGAACATGCTTTGCATCTGTCCAATGCTCATGTCTAGGTTCCACCTGGAACCGACTTAGTGTGTTCATGGAAAAGAAAATGTCTGGTCGAGTATTTACCAAACACATCAATGACCCAATCAATTGTCGATATAGTGATGGATCTACTGGATCAGAATCCGACTCTCTTACTTTTCTTATGTCTGTAGTCATAGGAGTGTCCATGGATTTGCAATCCATCATTCCAAACTTCTGAAGAATATTTATTGCATACTTTCCTTGTCCAAGGAATACTTCACCACGCTTCTGCCATACTTCTAGTCCCAAATGATAATGCATGAGACCAAGATCTTTCATATCAAACTCAGAAGATAATTCCTTTTTACAATGGATGATGAGAGACTCTTCACTTGTTAGGAATAGATCGTCAACATATAGTAGTAGAATCACATGTGCATTGCTCACGACTTTGTAGTAAAGGTTTGGATCTGCATGACTTTTGGAGAAACCAAGTCTCGTTAGATAGTTGTCTGTTCTAGCATACCAAGCTCTTGGAGCTTGCTTGAGTCCATATAAATCTTTCTTTAGTATGCAAACGTGAGTGTCTTTGGAATGTACTTCAAACCCTTGAGGTTGTTCAATATATACTTCTTCTTCGATTGCTCCATTGAGGAAAGTTGTGTTTACATCCACCTGATGTAAGCTCCATCCCATGGAAGCGACAAGAGATATGATAGCTCTAATGGAAGTATATCTAGCAACCGGAGCAAAGGTTTTGTCATAGTCTTCTCCCTCCTTCTGGGAGAACCCTCTAGCTACAAACCTTGCCTTATATTTATCCATGCTTCCGTCTGCTACATTTTTGATCTTATATACCCATTTTGAGGTTACTACTGATTTTTCTTTAGGTCTAGGCACAATTTCCCATACATCATTTTTCATGATGGATTGGTGTTCTTCCATCATAGCTTCTTTCCATTGTTTCTTCTGAACTGCCTCTTCAAACGTGGTAGGTTCTTCATCTAGAAGCTTTGTCATACATGTTTCATAGCTTGAGAATATTTTAGGCTTCTTACTTTTTTTGGAGGTCCCATCTGAGGCCTTGAGTCCTTTTGCTTCTTGTAATGTAGCTTCAAGCCAAGATGGTCATTTCTTGGTCTTAGGTACTGTGTCTGCATCAATGGTCTCACATGGTTGCATCAGATGATCAAGTTGTTCCTTTTCGTCATTCTGGTTTTCTGTGCTTTCTTCAATAGGATCTTCATACTCTTCTTCTTCTATAGTTTCTTCTATGGAGTTCTTGAAAGCAATCTTTTCATTGAAGTTCACGTCTCTACTGACTTCAATCTTATGTTGTTTCGGTATATAAATTCTATAAGCTTTGGATGATTCGCTATATCCCACGAATATGCCCTTCTTTCCCGAGGGTTCTAATTTATTCCTTTTGTCCTTGGGAATGTGAGAGTAAACATGACATCCAAATATTCTTAGGTTTTCCACATTAGGTTTCTTACATGAGAAGGCTTCTTCTGGAGTCATGTCCTTCAATATACGGTGAGGACTTCTGTTATGAACATATATTGTTGTCATGGATGCTTCTCCCCATAAGAACATGGATAAACCTTGATCATTTAGTAGTGGCTTCACGGTTTCTTCAATAGATCTGTTCTTCCTTTCTGCTAGACCATTTTGTTGAGGATTATGTGGAACAATCAGCTCCCTCCTAATCCCTGCTGATTTATAGAGTGCAACGAATTCCTTTGATGTGTATTCTCCTCCATTATCTGTTCTTAAGGTCTTGATTTTCTTGTTCGTGAGGTTCTCTATCTCTGCTTTGAATTCTTGAAACTTGTTGAATACTTCGTCCTTTGTCTTTAGAAGATATAACCAAGTCTTTCTTGAATAATCATCTATGAATATTATGTAATAAAGAGAACCTCCTAGATATTTGACTGGCATCGGACCACAAACATCTGAGTGTATTAGATCTAGAATCTCCTTATATCTATTGTTGTTGCTTGGGAATGGTTTCTTGACATTCTTTCCAAGAGCACATCCTTTGCAAATTCCTTCATGTGTAGACTGCAATTCTGGTATTCCTTCAACCATCTTTTTTAGAAAAGGTAATGCTTGATAGTTAATATGAGCATACCTTCTGTGCCAAAGTTCATTGGGATTGACTTCATCATGTACAAGAGTTTCTTCATTTTGTTCTAGTAGTCTATATAGATTTCCTTCACGGGTTCCAATAACCCTAGCTTTGTCTATGCTGGAGTCTTTATTTCAAGATGACACTTTTCCATCTACGAAAGCTATTATGTTTCCTCTGTCTTCTAGGCAAGATATGGATACAAGATTATTTTCTAAACCAGGTACATATAAGACATTGCTCAAATGAACATTGTTACCCGTTTTCAACTTGACAGAGGCTTGTCCAATTCCTTCGATTGGGTAAGTTCTTTTGTCTCCAAGCTCTACCTTGTACGCTGTCTTCTTTTCATTTAGATTTGAGAGTCTGGCTTGATCTCCCATCATATGCCTAGAAGCTCCACTATCAATTATCCACATGTCATCTTCAATCGTTCCTGTGAGTGATGAGTAGTGTAGATGACTAGTCTTTTCACTCATGACTTCGATTGACTGGTGATTGGTCATGCCTTGATCCAAAACTTCAACTTTGACGTTTTTTCCTTCTGAGTGTGCCAATAGATGCATTGGACTAAGGCACACTTGAATACCTTCTTCTTGAACGAGATGTTCCATCACAAGGTGTTGGATCGGGGTTTTATGGTTTCTGCAACTGCTCCTACTAGTAACCCTTGCAACAATGTCTTGGAAGCTGCTCCTGCTAGTAACCCTAGCGACAATTCTTTAGCAAGCTTAGTATGCTAATGGCTATGATTCCTTCCAGCGGTTAGACTGAATGAAGGAGGTGTGGGCCCATAACATGTTAGAATGTGCTCGTTTTACCATCGACAATATCACTATTGTCATCCAACCATAGGCCGAAGCCACCCTCCGAGCACCTTGACCTTGACAGAGAGAAGAATCCTGGTAGAAATCCAATAGCCAAGCAAGGATAATGCACCAAGAAAGAAGTAACCAAATTTGATCAGAGAGTCCAACCCAAAAAGATAGAAGCAATAGGCCTCAGAACTGGCGGTAGCACCTTCTCCAGAACTTGCGCACAAGACTGCCAGACTGCAATGCGCACAAGTGCCTGTCTGCAATTCTGAGAAGTGTGTCAAATGAAAGACTGGCGCCCTGTATTTATAGTAATCCTTGCAGACTGCTTGGGCCGACTTCTCATTCTGGGTACTAATTAATTCATATTAATTATCTCTCTCAGCCGACATCTCTTCTAGGGTTATGTTCACTTTTTTTCTTTCTTCCAGAACATTCTAATCTTGTCAAAGGTCACAATGGAGGTTCATACATCTCGAAGCTACCGTAATATCAACATCTATAAGAATGGATCATCGCCTCCTCAAACCCCCACGAGCTATAAATAAATGGTTTCGACCCTCTCCCTCAAAGTCACAAGCTGCAAACAATGGATATGGCCCTTTTTGAGATCAACAAGTTAATGGTATGACCTACCTTAAACCCCAAACTATGCAAATGCCCACAAAATTTAGCCAAAATGATGAATTTTCTTTCTGTAGTGAAACCTAGTGAGAGATCTGAGTGATCTTTCCTTATTGATTAGCTAGGGTGGATAGTTTCACCACCAAACCCAATCCACTCAAGGGTTTTCAGTCCCAGAGCCAAAGCTTCAAGAGCTCTCCAAATCGATTTGATAAAATGATCACGCATAATGAGAGAATGAGCTCTAATCTCTCTTTTATCCCCTTTTTACCTTTTCAGCTCAATTAAATAATTATAAAGTGACTTTATAATATATCTTTTAATATTTCCCCCTCGAAGTCACTTAATAACACCCTTTTTATTTAATTACTCAATATCACCTTTAATTTTTCTTTTTTGCCCAAGTGACATTAAATAATTAAATCAATTAATTCCCTTTTTCATTGACTATAACCTACGGAAATTAAATAGGCTACTAAGTTGTCCTCCTGGAGTGATCACTCAGAAAGGGACATTACAGGTAACGACCAATATCCAAAAGTAGTTGAGGGTAGAATTTCTATCAATGACATAGGTACCCTGCCAAATGCTTTGCTTTGGCATTTTGGTTGAGGACCCATCTCTATAAGTAGTTGGTATTGAGTTTAATATTATCATAGTACATGTGCATTAATACAACCCCACATACAATACCATGGGTTGAATATCTACCAATGAAATGGGTACCTTGTTGAATGCTCTGATATAACATTTTGGTTAAGGACCCATATCCATAAGTCGTTGATTGAGTTAAATGACCCGCATGGTGCATATTCATCACAACAATTCTATATACATCTCTATGGGTTATATTTATACCAATGGCATGGGTAACTTACCAAATGCATTGTTCTAGGTTAATGAACCATTTCAATAGGTAGTTGGTCTTGAGTTTGATTTCATCTCCGCCCAGGGGGGTGTCTGTGCATTGCTCGAGCTCCACATGCAACACCATGGGTTGAATTCCTATCGATGACATGGGTATCTTGTTTAATGATTCACTACAACATTTAAGTAAAGGACCCATATCAATTGGTCTTGAGTTCATACTAACCCCCTGTAATGGCTATGTGTCACTATGACTCCATATCCAATTCCATTGATTGAATTTCTACCAATGACTTGGGTACTTTGTAAAATGTCTTGGTGTATCATATTGGTTACAAAACCATATCAATAGGTAGTTGGTCTTGAGTTTGATCCCCTTATGGTACATATGAATTGCTAGAACCCAACCACATACATCTTCATAGGTCAAATTTCTACCAATGACATGGGTACCTTGTCGATTACCCCCATCTAGCATTTTGGTTAAGAACCCATATACACACATAATTGGTCTTGAGTTCCTGAGTACTATAAAATATCTCTCACTTCTTCTAAACCTCAAATGTTAAAGAAAAATCAATCTTCCCATATTTTTTTTATAAACTTTTAACAAAACTCCAAACAAACTTTTTTACCCAAAAAAAAAAACAAACTAAACTCTTTAACAATATACAAACAAGTTTTTTTTTCCCAAAGAACAAACTAAAATATTCAAAGGTAAGAAACAACTTCATATGTAATCAATATAATATGTTTCATAAGGAATAATTTACTCCATGATATCTGACATTGTTTGTGATGTTGCATTACTCCCTTAAAACATTTAAATATTCTAAATAATATTAAATATTGATAAAATGGTATATCTTAAGTGCATACATGCTTTGAGTTTTTTCATAATAATTATAGTAATGCAAAAGGTTTTTTCCGCATTGTTCTTTTACATAGTATCATTGAATATGAGTGATCTATTAGCAAAATGGTCAGAGGCGATGGCTCAACCACCACCAAAGAAATTCTAGTTGCTCTCATCTAGTGGCACTATATATATATAACACTAAGAGAAGTTGAAGAAGCCTTTATAATATATAAATAATATTAATATATATATATATATATATATATATATATATATATATAAAACACTAAGAGAAGTTGAAGAAGCCTTTATAATATATAAATAACATTAAATATGTGTATTTAATCACCGCCTCTTAGTGGAATTACACCTCTAGTCACGGAAGATAAGAACAACTTGAAACAATAGTTTATTGTAATTAATTTTATATTGATCACAACAACATCACTCAATAAGGTCATAACTACCAAAATATTTTCTCATTCCCTAAGGATTTTCATTAGTGCCACCATTTCCCATTTCTAATTAACATCCAAATCTCCTAGAAAAATCAACACCTCTCGGATGGAATGGTTAGCAATTTAATTATTTGGAATTTGGTAATTAAATTAGTTTGTTGGTAGGGTTATTTTTATCAAGAGAAGTCAATTTGGTGAAGCTCAAGTGGTAGTGAGGAAAGTTGTTATCTTCTTCATTTAAGTTTTAATCTCACTTTCTAACATATTTGCTTTTAGTGATTCAATTGTTGATGAATTGTAAATGATCTCTTAATCAATGTTGAGTTCACATATCCCACTCATACTTAATTGATGAATCTATATAACCCATTATTAGAAAAAATTTCTAAATAAAAACTGTGTACGTGGTTTTGAAACATCCAACATTTCGAGTAGACACTCCACCCATAATCTGGGCCACATAAAGCTCATATGTTGGAAACATGTGTCGAGGTTTGTATTTAAAGAGTAGAATAGGTGAGTGACCGTTGAATGAAAATTATGTATAGAATTAAATAAAGTATTCAAATTAGCAATTGAGATAAAATATTATTGAAAAAAGTGAAATAAGTTGTTGAGAATAAATAAATATTAAAGAATTCAAATTAGTGGTTGAGATAAATTATTGAGTTGTTGAGAATAATAAAGTATTAAAACGTGGTTGAGATAGATTAATAATAAAAATAACAAGATTTCGTAACAATTAAATAATATTGTTGATAATAAAGTATTAACGTATTGAGATTAGTCATAATAAAGTACAAAATGGTGTGGACAAAGATTAAAAATAATTAATACTAGATAATAATGTTGATATGAGCTAGTAATAATGATAATAACATATAGTAAATAAATTGACTAAACAAAGAGAAAATAAAGAAATAAGAAAGATTCTATGAGATGAAAATGATGAAACAAAGGGAACAAGTAGATTGCAAGGAACATAAGTAAAATGAAAAGATAAAAAGGAGGGAAAGGATGGAACAATACAACGACTGAAAAACAATCAAAGGTGGCCTAATGATCAAGGTGGTGAATGGTGGGTTTCCAAGACTGGCTAAGTTTGTAGCCATCTTTATGATTAAAATTATTAGGATGTTCTTCAATTTCAAGAGCTTCCTGAATTAGGAAAGAGGAGTAATAGGGGGTTGAGGCTAGAATTTTAGTTTGGTCAAAGAAAACAAGGTGCTTGGTTTTAAAGGAGTTTTCAACGATAATTGTTTTGGATATTTGATTATGGGTAGTATCCACTGTATGTTCTTTAAGACATGCTTTGAATGATCTACTAGTTTGACCTGTGTAATATTTTCCATAGGAGCAAGGGATTTGGTAAATTCCTAGGCCCAACTTTAGGTCAAATTCATCTTTAGCAGTTCTAAAAAGATGTTTAAGGGTTTTATAGAGTTTGAACAAAGTTTTGATATTCTTCTTAGCCTGTAGTTTTCAGATAAGATCAGTGGTACCTTGGATGTAGGGAAGGGAGATGAGAGAAGGAGGATGGGGATACTTTTTGTTTAGGTTTGTTGGCTAAGCGAAAATCTTGGTTGATTTGAGAGGGAGAGTAGCCATTGGACAAAAGGGTCTTGGTTAGGTGGGTTTTTTCCTTTGTGAGAAATTTAGGGGCGAAAAATGTGAATGGCTCGAGTAATCAGGCTTTTCTTTCATGATTTTGATATCAAACTTGATTTCTTTCTTCAAAAAGAAAGGAACGTGGTTGTACATTACTCATGTAGAGTGTTGGGACAATCTTATTGACACCTCATAAATATGCACAAGAGAAGTAAATGTAGACTTCCCTTCATAATTGTAGGGAGAACACATTTTCTTACCTTTGTGTCTCTCTTTAAATTCATCATGCTTGTTAAGGATGGTAGAATTATCAAAATAGGTTAGGAGAGTTTGACCGTGCACCAAATATTTGATATACATAAGGATGGAGTAGCTTATAAATCCATTCCATACTTTTAAATGAATCAATAATTCTATGGACCAACAATAATTCTAAGGAGATGGCTCATCTGACATGCATGCCAACCGAGTTTCATATGATGAAATCTATACCTATTTTTTCCAATTGGGAGAACGTCTGTTGAGAGTGAGATGGAAAATTTGTTTAGTAGTAAACCATGTTAGCGGAGAGGGTCGTTGCCTTTCTTAAACATATTTGCAAATCCATCAAAGCCTAATATTTAAGCAAATCAAATGGTGAGAGGATGAAATTAAGCACAAATTCCCGATTGTTTAGAATTCTTTGTGGATGACGTTTACAACCACATGCCTACAATATCCATCAAAGAAGAAGACCCTCATGTTCATTAGGAGAATATAATTTTAGGAAAGTGAAGATTTCATAAACATTTCAAAATTCAATAATAATAATAATAATAATAATAATATAATTTTAAGGTCATGACCAAGCCAGACACCAAATTGGTGTATGAGACCCTTTATTTGTGAGACAAGGAACCCCCTCCGCCCAACGATTCAATTGGTAAAATCTACATAGGTATACATACCCTACCCCAATTTGGATTTAAACTTGTGATTTCTTAGGAGGAAACACATGTTCTTAACCATTAGGCCCACTCATGTTCGATGGAGAATTTTTCTTTTGTAGCTACTTTTTATATTTAATTTATAAAAAATCTATACATAGCTCAATGATGAATAAATATGAATATTATATTATATTTTTCATTGTAAGAATAGATTTAAGGAACTTAATTATTGTTAACGATATAATTTAAAAAACTTTTTCTTTCGGAATTTTATATATAATATATTTAATTATACATAACACTCTTAACACTTTTTTACATGAGAGTTTATTGTAAATAAAGAAAAAAATTATATAAATTATAAATTATAAATTTATTATTATTATTATTATTATATATATATATATATATATATATATATATATATATATATATATATATATATATATATTAAATTATCAACAACTATAAAAAGAGTTGAACAACATGGAAGACAAGAGGTTACCTAAAATTGCTTCAAAATCAAGTCATAATGACCATCAACTCAAGCAAGGATGGCATAAAGATGCCCGATCTTGGCTAAACTATTGGGGAATCATGGAAGAAACCATTTTGCAGAATAAAGATACTATTAAAAAAATGTCAAATCAAAATTTAAAGAAAAAATGTGGTGTGATAAAGAGTTAGAGGAAAAAAGAAAATTAAGGTATTATAAAGATGTAATCA
>ML783154.1:319338-333329 GCA_009831015.1 Picea engelmannii | reverse complement strand
ATCATCATCATCATCATTCCAAGTGAGTAGGTGTCAAGGCTCAATTAATGGAAAACAAATAAAGATAAGCTAAATCTTACAATGACTTTTCCTACAAATAAGGATAAGTTAAATATTACAATGACTTTTCCTCCTCTTTAGGATGTCTTAATTAAGTTATGTTAAATTTTGATGGGTAGTTAGAGGCAATCCAGGATTAACAAAGTTGAAGGTATCATCAAAATAGAGAAGGTAGAAACATTTATATTTATTATAAATTTAGTGTCAAGACAAACAATAATTATGTTAGGGTTAATTCTTATCTAAGGGATTGACTTATGTTTTGTGAATCATGGCTTTCATGATGTAGTAATTAAAGGGGATTTTAAACTAGTTATTGATATTTGATTAGGTAAAGACTTAGGAAAACTAGAAGAATATTTCCTTTGTACATACTAGAAGAGAAACCAACAAGTTTACATAGATTGTATGGAAAACAAAGCTATTGATAAAAAAGAGAACCTTAGATTTATTATGGTCAACAAATTAGTTACAGAGAATAGACACTATAAGGTTAGGTTGTACCATTTCCTTTCCATATCAACATAATTTATGCATCATCAAAGGTCTTAATGCCCCACTCTATTCCTTAGAAAAAAGGAAATTAAGGGGTATCATGATAAGGTGGTCATCCTGAGACTTTAGTATCATTAATGCACTTCAATATCATGTCTATAAGGAACTAAAAATAATGGAGTAATCAATTAGCAGCTAAAGGGGACTTGCAGGTGATAAATAAGTTGTATTAGTGAGAATAAAATTTATATAATCTACATATATATGTTTATGAATTAAAAATAGTTTAAAATAGAATAGAAATATTCAAATATAATATGGAAGGAACAAATGGGAACATAGGTCTTTGATTGATTGTTATTACTCCTGGATAACAAATAAATATGACAAAGACTTCAAGGCTTTACCTTTTTATGTAATGTAGGGTATTTAGCTATCAAGGAACAAAATGCTTTTTCAAATTTTAAATTTAGTGCCAAATCAAGTTGCTCATAAAATTAGGATTTTTTTTAGGGAGAGTTGGAAACCTCCAAAATAAAAGCCTTAGAGAAATCTAAAGGAACCAAACATAGATTATGATAAGCCATGAAAATTCCTTGATGGGTCATGTCAAGGAACCTCAAGTGTGTGTATGGTAGGGGGAATTATTTTTCTTGAATCAACACACTACATGTAAGGCCCTAACCTTGAATGGATTTAGGCACATCCATCACATGATCAACTTGGTGGTCATTGATTGAAACAAATAGACCATGTGGTATAACATTAATGACTAGAAGATTCGGTTTTGGGTTCCCTTGCATGATGAAAAGGTGCTCCATGGACATTTCTGACACCCTCTAGTAGATTGGGTGCAATGTTGATCATGGCAACTCACACTAGTTGGATGCACCAAGAGAGGCCTGGAAGGGAACTTGGAAGTGAAAGGTAAGAGGGTTTCCATAGGAAACCTCATCCACCAACATGCACTATGCATGATGAACAAGATTGGAATAGAAAACTTGGTTGGCTTGCGTGCTTGGGCTACATGCAAACTCAACAAGTTAGGTATTCCACACTTGGGGGTTGTGACAGACGACAAAAGTTTCTTCAAGAACATGTATCCATGGAGCGCAATCACGGGATAGACTCATTGGATGCACATCCATTAGACACACTAGGATACACTTGGGAATAGTTGGACACAATTATATGCGCTTGGGCATGGCCAATGGACACACTTAAGAAGACTTGGACACACTTGGGTGTAGTTGGACGCACTTGGGTAGAATTTGATGCACTTGGATGCACTTAGGAACAATTGGATAAAATTGTGTAGACTTTTGGGTGAACTCATACGAACTTGGGCATAGTTGGGTGGACTTGGACAAACATGGATGGATTTGAACAAATTATGTGGATTGGATGGAGTAGGAAGACTTGGGACAACTTGGGTCGACTTGGGTAGACTTGGGAACATTGTTGGGTGCATTTCCAAAAACAATGGTTGGCCGTGGATAGTTGGTGGACACGTAACCAAAGGGAAGAAAGTTGAAAAACAACACTTGGGTCCAACTTAGAGTGAAGGGGATTTTAAGTGCAAGACAAGTCTCATATAAAAGGAAGATGCCTCAAAGTGATAAGGAAAGAAGTGATTGGTCATTCACAAGGAGTATAAAGGAGATATGAAATTGTGCTAAGTTTAAAGTTAGGCATAGTAGGGAAAATTACACTAGTTGAGTGAGAAGAAGAAGAATACGGGACCTATAGGAGGTAGGCATGTGGTTGTTTCAGAGGTTGGATTGTAAAAGCTTGTTGGGAAATAAGTGGAAGGTTATTTTTCCTTCAATTCATTATACATCTGTAATAGAGTTGAAGGAAAGAGACTACAACTCCCTTGTTTTATGTCTATGACATTATTCATATAAGAAAGTTAAGGAACCTACCTTGGGTGCTGCCTATGCATGTGTTTTATGGACTCTTTGTTGGATGTTGTTGTTCCTTTCTTTGCTTATGTTGGCTAAGTATTGAAACATTGACTAAGTGTTAAAGTATTGTTGGGATGTTTGAAAAGCCACAGTTGGATGTGTGCCTACTATTTATTGAATTTGGTTGAGTAGGACTTGGTTACATTTGAAAGTTTTTAGCTTAAGGTTAAGTTATGAGAAGAACTTAAGTGAATTAGTGTAGTCTAATTGTAGTAGGAATAGGCTGGAAATACCATATAGTCGAGGAAAGGTATTTTCGCATGACCTCAAGTGCCAAAGAATATTTGGGAGAAACTCAAGCTTGAAAAGGAAAATTCAGGCAGACTGTAGGTCCACAACAGGTGGTATCATAGCATACTCTTTACCACTTCCTAAAGGAAATGTGTTATAAAAGTTGATTTTGTGACAATTTTGGTACTCTTCACCATGACAAGTGAGATTAGAGAACTGGTCTTTTGAAGGAACTTGAAGCAAAAAAGTAGGCTTTGGGACGTGTTGCTAGGAATTCACAAGAGTGGCTTGAAGACTAGAAAATGCAAGGTTAATGCCTTGTTGTAGAAAGTAGTCATGACAATTTTTCCATTCAAAAAAAAGAGTTCTATTGTTGTTTTAGGAGCATTGTAGGCTTGAGGCGACAAGGTGAACCAAGTCTTTGAGACTTGGGTAGGATTTTTAGATGTTCCTAGAAGGCCAACCCATTTATAGGTTACAAAATGGAAAGCACAAAGGAAGAGTCATAGAAAACAAAGATGGAAGCTGTGGCCATGGACTTGGAACATTGTGATCAATAGATCCATTAGTTTTATTGGGTGCATGTGGTAAAGTTGGAGCAAACTAGCACATGGGTTGAAGCTTGGGTTTAGAAGTTCATAATTTGAAAGACCAAGTAGAAACTTGGGTATTTCCTAAGTTGGGATCGTTCAAGAGGGAGGGTGCCCAAGATGAAAACAACATTACGACAATAAAGTAGTCGAAATTGCCTAAGTCCAAAGGTAATAATGTTTCTTGTTTCCTTTGTTAAAAAATCATTTTTCCATGGATTTTTCTTTGAAGCAAAAGTTGGAAGACTTGGAAGAATTCCAAGTGCAACCAATTTTGAAGGAGAAGCCATCATATTTGGAGGTATCCCAAGTGAAACATACTTCAAAGGAAACATTGGAGGTTCAACATGCCTTGATAGCAAGTTTGGGAAATTTTGTGGCAGAAGGTCATGAACATGGTTTGCATGGTGAAGAAATGAGTGGTATTTGTTTTTTGAATGCAACTGTGAGTGGGTTGAAGGAAACAACCTTGGTGGACTCTAGTGCAACCCATAGCTTTGTAAGTGAATGCACCACTACAATACTTCATCGTAATCCTAAGAGAAGCATGGCCACATTTAAGGTGGTGAACTCAATATTGAAGCCAACAACATGAGTAGTTTGTTCAACACCTTTGAAGTTTGGGGTATGGTTTGGTAGTTTGGACTTGACAATGGCTCCATTGGATGGCCATACAATCATATTGGGGCAACACTTTCTCAAGTTTTCCAAAATAGTTCCAATGCCCCGTGAGAACCATTTGATGTTTTTAGATGGAACTAAGACTTGTGGTGTGCCTATTATGACTAGAAGGAAGTTGGGAAGGATACCAAGAATGATAGTCGTAAATTTGAATGAGGAAACCAATGAATTTTCAATCAGTATTTGTGTCATTGTGAATAGAGAGAAGAGACAAATTTGATAAGAGGTAGCCTTGGGTACCAAATATGTTGAAGACAATAAAAAGAGTAGGTTATCAACATTAGAGATTTTGGCGGAGTTAGTCTTGAAAAAAGATTGAACTGTTGTACACTTTGAATAACTAGAAGTAAGATGTTGGAGGCAAGGATGAAATTATACCAATAGTTGTTGTGGAGATCATTGGTAAAGGAACTCACTAAGAAATGACTTGTTGCACACATAATTACACAAAAGTAGAGACAGGCTAGACAAACATCTCATTTTGTTTATGAGAAATAATATAATTGTTGGAGGCACTCACTCAACAAGACTCTTAGTTGGATGTAGAAGTGGGACATGAAGATTTTCCTAATCATGATGCAGCTGACATTGTATATTTTTGTAGAGTATCCATGGGTATATATGATTTCTAGTTGACAACAATTCAATTAGAAGGATTGGGTTGCACACCATCATAAAAGGAGGAAGTTTTGAGATACTTGAGCATGAAGCACAAGTCAAACAATTTTGTTAGCAGTATCATTGGAAACGTTTTTCCATATCCTCTTCTCTAATGAGTTGCAATGCAACTCACTATCTAGAAGTAGGTAGTGTGTCCTACAACACTTGTAGTGAAGGTGCCTTGGATTTTTTTTTTGGATAAGACTTAATAGTATGAAAGTGAAGGTGGTGATATTGCCTTAGTTCAAAAAGAGTTGCGCACTATTACTGAAGTGTGGATTGAAAATCCTATTTTGGGTAGGAAGACATGCATTCTCATGGGTTGGAAATGATAGTTTGATTGATCACCCAACTAGTTCAAGGCATGGGAGATATTAGTGTACAAAATCATGGCTAAGTTTATCAAAGTATTAATGCATTAGTAGGTTTGGATGGTGGAACACTTGGACATTTTGATGATATTCGTGATGAAGTTTGGATTGCAGGAGCAATAGGAAACTACAATAATGTTGAAATTATATTGCAGTTGCAGTCACAATAGAATGTGACAACAACAATAAATACATACAAGAGGCAATTTAGTAGAAGTTGGGAAAAGACACTTTGTTCAAAAGAAAAAATGGATAGTGGGCAGTTGCATAGCAATTCTAGCATGGACAATGTAGAGTAGTTGAAAGAGTCAATTATGGATGGATGCATGGGTCTGGGAAACAAACTTGGAGAATAATAGGTTCTTGAGGATGTTTTTGAGGATGGAAATGAATTTTAGTGGGGGAGGATGAAAGGCCCTAGCCTTGAATAGCTTTGGAACCTCTACCGCATAATCACCTTGGTGGACATCGATTGACACAAATGGACATGATAGAAGTTTGATGGCTAGAAGATCCATTTGGGGGAATTGCATGATGTAAAGGAACACCATGTACATTTTATACACTCTTTCTTATATTGGGTACACCGATGGCCTTAGTAGCTCAAACTAGTTGGATGCACCAAGAGAAGATTGGAAGGGAACTTGGAAAGGAAAGGAAAGAGGGTTCCATGGGAAACCTCATCCACAATCATGTACTATGCATGATGGACAAGATTTACATATACAACATGATTGGCTTGGGTGTTTGGGCTACATGCCGACTCAATGATTTGGGCATTCCACACGTTGGGGTCGTATCGAATGAAAAAAGTGCCCTTGGGAACACATATCCATAGAGTGCAATTTTGGGATGCATTCATTGGGTGCACATCCATTGAGCACATTTAGATGCACTTGGTCACAATTGGACACACTTGGGCATGGTTGGATTCACTTGGCTGAACTTGGATGCACTTCGGTGGTCTTAGATGCACTTGGGTGTAGTTGGACGCACTTGGGTAGTTTTTTGGGTTGACTCAAATGGACTTGGGTGCAATTGGGTATACTTAGATAGACTTGGGAAAACTTGGACAAACTTGGACAAACTTCATGGGCTTGGATGGATTAGGTAGACTAATAGGATGAATGACACTTAGGTGCACCTTAGAATGAAGGGGATTGCAAGTACAAGGTAAGTCTCATATAAAAGGAGAACACCTCAAAAGTATTAAGGCAATAAGTGATTGGTCATTCACAAGGAGTGTAAATAATCTATAGAATTGTGCTAAGTTCATGGTTTGGAACAGTAGGGAAAATTGCACTAGCTAAGTGAGAAGAAGAAGAAGGCGAGACCTATAGGAGGCAGGCCTACAATTTTTTCAAGGGTTGGATTATGAAATTCTAGTGGGAATCATTTAGAAGGATATATTGCATTAGATTCATTATACATATGTAATAGAGTTACAATCATGAGGTTGCAAATCCCTTGTTATGTATCTATGGCATTCTTCATATAATAATGTTAAGGTACAAACATTGGGTGCTTCTTATACACATGTGTTGTGGAATCTTTATAATTGTTGGATGCTATTGTTCCTTGATTTGCTTGTTTTGGCTAGGTATTCACATATTTTCTAAGTGTTAAAGTATTTCTAGGATGTTTTAAAGTCCATGGTTGGATGTGTTCCTATTTTTGAATGAACTAGGTTGAATAGGACTTGGTTGCATTTTGCAATTTGTAGCTTAAGGTAAATTTATGGGTAGACCCTAAGTGAATAGGTGTAGTCTGATTGAGGTAAGCACATGTTGGCCAAGCCCCTACACTCAAGGCAAGGCAGTGCCAGACGACCTCAGGTGCCAAAATAGACTTGGGAGAAACTCAAGTTTGCAAAGAAAAGTTCAGGTAGACTATAGGTCTATTACATTACCTTTATATGAAATAACTTGTTGGGTAAGGAACAAGTAATCATGTTGAATTCCATGTTTTGTGGCTTCTTTTGAAAACAACTATAATGTATCTAGGGAGGATAATATGGGGTAACTACGAAGGTACCCAAGGGGGATAATGAATGTAATGTGTCCAGAATCATGGAATAGGCCCACTTGGTAGTTGGTGGGTAATAAATAGGCTCACTAGGTAGTTAAAATAAATGAATATAGTAATGAGAGGTAGTTGGCATAGACCCCTAGGAATACTCATGAGAAAGTATAAGTACACATGTGTATCATTGTATTCAAATATGTTGGATGTTGAGATTTTTATTGTAGAAAGCATGGCTTGTGGTCCCTTCATAAGGAGTATTTAATAATCAATTATAAAATGCATACCCTTCGGAGTTCTAGGTTCATGGTGATCAGTTGTGGATAGGTGCATTTCAAAGAGAGGATGTTAGGTGCTTGTGTCACATGCTCACGACACTATCACATAATAGCTCTGATGGGAAGCAAATTAGTTTCTATATGTTGTATTATGTAGATAGTTTATTGTGGGAGCCTTGATTGATTAGGTGGGAAGATGTTTTTTTTAGACAATTTTTCCATGCATTATATCATTGTCACTTTGTTTTTTCTAAGATGAGATTCTTCCCATTCACATCTAAGTTGTATACACTATTTTTTGATAGGGTTCATGGCACTCGGTCAATGATGCACCACTTTTCTTCTAGGCCTATGTTTGATGCACGTATGCACAAATGGGGGTAGTTGATGCCCAAGAGGGTCCAGTGGAGTCACAAATTTCTGTTATAGGAAAATTCCCCAGCGGACAAGTGAATATCCTCTTTGATTCTAGACCTCTAATACCAAGACAAAAACATACAAATGGACACTAACATCCCTTTGAATTCAATTACCTAATCATAAAGAGAAAGAGAAGGAAGAAAGTGTGATGTACCTTATTTCGTGGTTCATCCTCCCTGCCTCCAATTTGAGCTTGATCTCCAAACTCTTTAGCACCACTTGATACTTGCAATGAAATGGACAAAAAAAAGACAAAGAACTCCTACTCTATTCTACAATATTAGAATAATCAAATTCATCTATCAAGATTGAAAATCATATGCAACAATACACAACCTTGAAGGGAATAGGCCAAGTAATATTGATGAGAACTTTAAATATATACTTACAATCTGTAGATAAAGTTGCAATAGCCTCTCCAAGTCCTCCTCGTCCAAACCTTGCATGATGATCCCAAGATCATAAGTTTGATATCCAAAAGCTTCCTCCTCTTCTCCATGGAAACCCCTCATTATATAAGATTTGGAGGCTTAACCTCCATGGAGAAGATCACTCATAAGATCCACTAAAAAGGGACCTCCAATATTTTTAGGGAGAAAATATCCCTCAAGGATTTTAAGGAGGAAATATCTCTCCCATCCATGAGATTCTCAACGTCTCCTTGAAAATAGGAAACCAAATATGAGGTGGATTCTCATACTAAATTAATTTCCTTTTTATGAATATTAATAATTAATTCATGTGCACATGGTATTTTGACCTTCATATAATATATTTCTCCTCCACATTGACTAGGGATTGTGACAAATGTTCTTTCATGGTGTCAATGTATGTGACACTTTCATGACACTTGCGACACTTAGGGTGAGGTACTTAAGCGTGGCATTTTGGTGTGTAACATCGATTTTCCCATTACTCTAGTGGGAAGGGAAGTATTTGATTTATTTTCTAGCAAGGACGATAATTTCCTCGATATTGTAGAGTAATCGTACATGGGGATAGATTAGAGAGGATGTCCAAACATCCAATTTACAACAGAGGAGCCACCATATGAGAGAGGTAATATTATTGTTATGTTTTGATCAATATATTTGCATATTTTTATGTCTTATTTAATGCACATGTAATTTATTGTAACATTTTGTTTCAATTATCTTATAATTATTATCTATTGTTTTGAATATATTGGCACATGTGCTGGGGATGTGCCTCCCCAACATTAGGATGAGGTGATGGAGGAGGAAGAGGACTAATATCCAGTAGTACAGAGACCCCACATGCCACACTGTCCAGATACGAGAGTCCATCTAGAGGTGGTGGATGAGATATTCCATGTCATGACTAGTCTTGAAGTGGTACATATACCTCCTAGAGACATATTACGGGTAGAGGATCTCTCTACTACATGGAGGTGTTTTCCTCATGACATGACGATGTTGATGCATCATATTATTGGTTTCGTCAACCTCATCGATACGTTGAGGGTTGGTTTTCATGATCCCACTACATATTTCTCATCAACAGAGCCATTCACATCCTCACTCCACCACATGGTCCTCCTCCTCCTCCTAATTCTCCTCCACATGAGTTGGTTGCAACATCTATCATTCCTCCATACACATATGATCCTCCTCCTCCTCTTGTTTCCCATCCACATTTTTCTAAACATGCATCCACATATGATCCTCCTCCTCATATTTACCCTCCACATATGTTTGAACTTATATCCATGTATGATCCTCCCCCTCCTCCTCCTCCTCCTCTTCCTCCACATGTGTCACAAGATTTTGATGCTTTGGACACTATGACCACGTCGGGTAATGTTGATACACATCTTCATGATATTGATAAAGAGACACTTGATAGTGTACTTATGCTAACATTTTTTTATGAGATAAATATTCTTGATAGAGGCTCTACCTCTGATAGCAAAGACATTGATGCACCTAGCTTTAGTGGTGGACCTATATAGTAGTGGTACTCATTGACATTTAGACAGATTGTTTTATAATTGATTGGAGATCTATATATGGCATGTTTATTGTAGATTTTGTTGAGATGTATGTTTGATATGTATATTCATATGTATATTTCCCATGTATATTATATTTCCCATATAATGTGGTGGTTATTGTTGTTGTTTGATTTATACAAATGTAATATGAGTATTCTAATGATGAACATTGTTAATGATTTCTCTGTTTTTAAGTGAAAATTGATATGTATCACTCATTTAAATTTATAGTTTCCATATAATAACTTTACTTTGATGAAAGTGTTTAATTTGGATTGTGATTGCAAAAATTTATAACTATTAATGTCATATCATGTTTAACTGTTGTTCAAGATGAATTGTTTGTTGTCCAACAAGATACACTTTCTTGATTAAATGTGTTTAGAAACAAAAATACTTAAATATGATGAGCGAAATGATTGTGATTTGCATATTTATGTATTTTTCATATATTATAATAATAACATTATAATTACATAATTATTCACTAATAATAATGTTGATGGTGTAATAATAATGTTATTTTTTTAGTTTTTATTATTCAAAGATTACAAGACAAAGTTATAATATAATTGATTATAACTAGAAGAATCATATATTCAACATACACACCCTTAGAAGGTTCAGATGGTCATGTGATTTCAACCTCGACAAATTTTCGTCTACTTTGAAGTGATGTCATAGAGTTGACCCATATAAAGCCTTCACATCCAATATAACATCCTTTACCATAGAAAGATCATATTTCTTCAAAATCCATGGGACATCACCTTCTTTAAAAGACCAAGAGGGACCAACCTCTCCTCTAGTTTCGTTTCTTGGCCAATGTCTCTTTTTAGTATTCAAAGCAATAAGATCTCTCCTAAAATCCATTGTGTCGCTTTTATTCCATGACATGTGCCTGCATAAATAAGATGAAACATTTTTTAATATATGCATGGGGGCGTTGTCTAACTGTTCTATGTTTTGGCCTTTTTCATCGAAATCTGGCGACATAAATATGCATGAAATCACAATTTTCTTTTATTTAAATTGCATTTCTGAATGCAGAAATGGATTTAGTGTGCTGAAAAACCCTTGGGGAACTTGAAATATACATAATTAACCACTCAAATCTACAGATCCAATAATTTCTTACCGGATTTCGAGCAAATATCCTTGGAAAATATGCCATGAAAAGGGCAAAAACGTAGAACGTTTAGACTAAAACTATGCATGGGATCTAGTACATGGCCAATATTAAGATTCCCCCAATATGGAAGCTCATAAAATACAACTTTAATTTTCTCAACATAGGTGTCAAAAAATACAGGATCATCGAACATAGGTTCCCCATTTGAATCAAAGAATTCTGCCATTTCCTTCTCCTTATTTGTGTCATATGACATATTCCAATTTGTCGGTGTCATTATTTCAGGTCTTCAGGTTCTCTCTAGTTTACCATTGAAAGTAGATGCAACTCTTCTATAAGGGTGGTCATCTGGGAGGAATACCCTCGAACATATGTACACTATATTTTGTAGGTCATTAGACCACCTAGCCTTTATAGAATATCCACAACATTTACATCCATGATACCCTTTTGTTACAAGACTTGCGATGATAATATATGCATAGCATGATTGTGTCAAAAATATAGTTGCACCAAATGAAGTATGCCAAATAAAATTACAGATATAAACAAATTGATGGACATGCTTATCGAAGCAAACTCCTAGTCTTGGATAATCATGTGTGGTGTATGCACATATGCCATACAACATAAAGGACCTCTCCATTTGGATGGGTATTGATATATCATATACATGTATCCCTTTCCATAATTTCTTAAATTCATCGATCAGTGGTTGGAGGTAGACATCCATTCTCTTCACTTGTCTTCTACCCGGGAGTATATGAGCCAACATACGATGTTCATTCTTCATAGAAAGCCATGGGGAGATATTATTATTGATCACTACCACAAGACAAACAGAATAGTTGGTTTTTTGGAGGGAATATGGGTTAACTACATCCATATTTATGCTTAATCAGAGGATTTGTACTTCATCCTTGAATTTATTGGGCCATGTATCCTATATATGATTCATGGCTATTGAATATTGGCTCACTTCTATGTGAGGCATGCCACCCCTGCAACATGGATAATTGTTTCCAACAAAATATCCTTTGAATCCTTGGAATTATAGGGATGTGCCTCAATATCTTATGAGGAGGACCATGTGCCTTAACCTTGTTTTTTTATTTATGTTACCTATCATGCCCACATTCTAGACATATATCTTTGCCTGCATATTCGTTTCTATATATAATACGTTCATTCAGACATGCATGGTATGATATGTACTCAACACCTAACATTTTCAGCATTTTCTTTGCCTTTGCGCAACTATCGGGAAATCGATTATCACTCAAAAGTATCTTATCATTGAATAACCTGCAATTAGTGGGAAATATAAACTTACACTATCATTAAGCATGAATAAAATCAACCCTTTTCTTCCTTCATTGTGTTACAATATTCCTTAGAAATTTAGAGGAATTAATGGTTAGTTACCTCAAAAGTGTCGTGAAACATGCATCTGACATACCATACATTGCTTTCAAGTTGTAGAGTAACATTTTTGTCCCTAGCTAGGTAGACCTTGCAGACTCTTGTACTGGACCAATTAGAGGAGCGATGAAAGCATATTTCAGGATTTCGTAGAAGGTATCTACGACATCAACATCATCCCCTAGTTCATTTTTTTGGAATGCATATAACAATATTCCCTCCATGGCATAGGTATCCTGCAATAAATCATCCATACTAACCTCTATACCATTGCCTTCATCCCCAACATGTGAAGAACTAGTGTTATTGTCGAGGTTTTGAATTGGTGACTCAGGACGTAGTGGGAATTGAATAGGTGGTTATTTCAACCATTTTCGGTATGATTCCTCTCTGAGCTCTTTTCGTTTAGCAACAAGCTCGCAAATTGAAATCTTAGTGGGGTGCAATGGTAGATAGGTTGCTCTTCATTAGAATCTTGATTGTAAAAATATTGAACATTACATTGATAATATTAGTAAGACAATGCTTTTAATATGTTCAAATATTATACCAAACACTTATTATAAGGATGGATATTTTTTTCCCAATAATAAACATGAAACCAATCCCTTTATAAAAAAAATGTCGAATTAAGAAAAACATTTACATTAGTTCTATTGAAAACCCAAAAATACAACTCAAACATCTTTTTCATATGCCCTATGAGGTTATCTACATAAAATAGATCAAATTCACGGTGTAATACCATTGACCCTAGTTGGTTGTTGGAAGATGGCATGTTAGGATTGGTAGGTTAAAGAATATTTCCATGTTCATCAAACATATTCTTGCGATATCTTTCTCTTGATAAGAGCTTGCATAATTTTGGGACCACGGGAATATCTTCAACATCTAAACTCAATCCTGAATCTTAATCCTGCAAAATTCAATGAACAATTATTAAATTACACCTGCATACATAACATAAATTCAATGAGATAAATGAATTATCAATCAAATCTAGATGTATTGCAATCAACATGAGAGAACTTGAAGGAGTTCCAAAGATATAGAATGAGGCGATGTTGGAATATGAAGAATTGTCCATTTGATATTATAATTATTTTTTTCATTTTGTCAATTGGGTTTATCATGAGTGGTTTTTGCTAAGGGGTGTTCCCCTCCCCCCCACAAGTTCAATTCCTTCAAGTGACATGTTGAGCTCTTAAATGAGAAAGCTATCGAAAAAATCCTCGGCTTTCTATAAAATCTGGTTTACCCCGGGTACCATTCTCGAAATGAGGGGAAGTGCCCGATGGGTTTTCCTGGGCTCTATTCCAAAGTAAAAAAAATAATATATTTTTTTTCTTGCATTTGAGCCAAAAATTGTCATCTTGGGTAGCATAGAACAATCTAACTTCAAAAATAACTTCGAATAAATTTTATAACTTGAAAACACACTTAAAAAATCATTGGTTTTTTTCTACAATATCATTGTTTTTTTCTTCCCAGCTATACAAAAAATATCAATCTGGCTTTACAAAATCTGAAAACATTACTCCATCCCTGAAAATATCCTCCTCGACCATATAAAATATGAATTTGATTCTCAACCCCTCTGTCACTCTCTTCCTCCTTCCCTCCCATTCTCTCCCTATACACCCCCCCC
>ML783154.1:307290-318994 GCA_009831015.1 Picea engelmannii | reverse complement strand
TGAAGACTGAACTTTGTTATTGCCTCTGCAAAATTTTAGATACAGATGTTTGAATGTGCACATTGTGTTAGTACTTACACACTACCCTAGTGCATTATTAATTACATGTTGCACCGGTGTGTTTCAAACTGTCTATCACATCGACTGAAGCAAGTTAGAAAAATAACGCGCACTTACTATCAATACTTTGAAATTTATTAAGAAAATAAATCAGTGTGTTATTTATATATCACTAGTGCGCTACGCATGACATAACGCACTGAAAAATTTAACTTCTAGAAAAAAAGAAATAGTGCATGCATTTATCATCAATGCGCTGAAATATACAACGAAAAAATGAGTGAGAATTTGGGTTTTTGTGTTTATAAAGGAAAACCCTATTCATTGTTTTATTGTTTTCCAAATTTTAGAGAGGATATTTGTGCAACAGAGATTTATCAAAAAATATTTCCGAGTGGGTGGATTTGTTTTTAAGAGCCAAGTTCGAGGGGGAGTATTGTATATCACATAGAAATCTGTAGAGGATAAATTTCAGGTATATGATTTTGTTCTATTAATCATCTTGATCATTCTCCTATTTGATTCAAACAATTTTCATTTCATTCCCAAACAAAAAAAATGGTTTCATAGTTACCTTCAGTATTGGAAGCCCTAATTTCCTGACTGTTCTTTTGCTTTCTCCTTCTATATTTCACAAGAAGAATTTTTTTTAAGCGCAATTTATTTATAAGGGTTGGTTATTTATATATGGGTGGTTCCATTTGTTGCAATGAAACCACTAAGTGCATTGGATCATAAATCATCATGTCGTTGTCATTTTTTTTAATCCTTCGTGGTGATTGGAGTGCTCTGTACACAGTAAATGCACCAGAGTGTATTTGTTTGTAAACAACACCGCTTTATTTCAGTTAAAATTATTATTAAATTTTATTTTGACTGTCAACGGTGCACATTTTATTGAAACATGCACTGGGGCTCATTGTTTACAAAGTGCATCGTTGAGTTTAAAATGGAAAAATTACTTTTTTAATATGGAAATCATCATTTCTTAAATTTCTTCAGTGCTCGACGATGCATAATAATTAGTACTTAGGAAGTCATGCTTTTCTTAATTCATAAAGCACGGACTGAATATAAAAATTTGTAAAACATTTTCAATTTCACAACAACACTATTATACAATACCAATGTGTATATGTATGTGTGATGCACTAGTGCATATAAATAATGTTGACACCTCGGTGTGAATTATCTTAATATAAGCATCAAGATCTTATTTTTTTAACAAATAATAGTTTTATATCTTTTTTTTCCAAGGATATTTTGAAGATTCCAAGGGACAAACAAGGGGAAAAGAAAGACATGTTGGTAGGGATCTCCAAAAAAGTGTAGAAGAAGATGTTAAAAGAAATGAACATAATTTTGTCGCAAGAGGAGCCATCCCAAATCCAATGTGCATCAGAGGTATGTAATCATTTTTTTATTCTTTTATGTACATTGAATTTATGTATTGCGTGAAATATTATTTTTCAATTGTTTTGTTGCAGAAAAGAAAAATAAATAGAATCCATTCATCACATAAGACATGACATTGAGGAATAAAATGGTTTCTCACAAACTTTGTGAGTATTTACGTTTTCGTCCTTTCATAAGATTTAATGTTTGTTGTGATATTTATATTTAAATAATTAATTTACACTTGTCCATGGATGTATTCTACTAGGTGCTAACATACAAAGAAGATCCAACCCATGAATTGATAAAAAAAAATGGGTTAAGTATGGGTTGTGAGTATATGTTGAAGAATTCAAGTTTAATTGAACAATTTGTAAGTAGCTATGTTGTTTAACTTTCCTTGTTTTATAATTAATGAAAAAACAATAAAACTTTATATTGATTATATCGACTATGCTTTATCATGTCGTATTAAACTTGTAGGAAACAAAGTATGGAATGCAGACATCAGAGGAAATTTTTAGAGAATTCATGAAACATGGATTCAAAAGAATGTGTATTTGTCATGGTTTTGGGGATCCCGGTTGAGTTGCAGAAACTCAACATCCTCAGTTTCGTGCGGCGCCGATACCTTTCATTCGATGGCAAGGCCAAACTGAAGTACTTGACCCAGGCTATGCATAACACTTAGTCTTGTTTCCTTACTTAAATTATGTTTGCAAGTATTATACTTAGTTATATTCAACAACAGTAAAAGAATCATTCATACAAAGACAAAACACAACTATTTGTGGGTGGCCAAGCTGGCCTAACACCCGAAATAAAATATAAAACATAAGTGTGCGGAGCTCAACTCGTTCCACACGAAGAAAGTCTGCAATGGGCAGATTATGTTACAATAGCCTGTTGCGAAAACTCCAAATCTTCCTCAACGAGTTTAGCTAATGCACGCCCTTCCTCCACAACCACAGCTAGAATACTTGTGTGAAACACTCAATCACCTTGCTTCATAGTTGAATCATAGTTGTCTTGCCTCAGACCAACCAACTCGCGATTCCCAAACTTATCCAAATCTCAGATTGCCTCCTTGTAACTGAAATCCTTTGATCTAGAAAACATGCCCTGACCAAGTGATCTCTTTCATCTTGCTTCCTTCCCAAATGAATTTCCTTGATTGGTTATATAGGACGCTCAACGAACGCGTCCTCCCTCTTCTCTGCAACACCATGTCCACATTTCTGAAGATGACGTGTAATGTGGGCGCACGTTTCCACCGAACACGCCCCTCCAACTCTGGTTGACTTCTCTCTTTGTGAAACCAACATATTCCATGGGCACGCACCCATTCGACGTGCTCCACCCACACTTAGTCGACTTCTTCAATTTCACATCGCGGGCACCCAAGCCAATACTTCATCACATCTTCGGTCTGTTTCTTGTTGGCGTTTTCAACACTCTTTGTTTGTTAACAACTTCCCTTGGTGTGTGCTCAAGGAGTGGAGCATCAACAACTTCATTTGGTTGGCTCCGCCTTGGCTCGCCCAAGGTGTCCAAGTTACTCTTTTACACATCTGTCTGGTTGGGTGCTCTTGCTTCCAATGCACTCGTCCATCCAACCATCTATCTTCGGTGAGGGCAACCCATGTCCACCAGGAGGCACCCAACTTCGTTTTCCTTTGGTTTCTTCAATAAGGGTGCCCACTTGCTCGCAAACTTCAACAAGTCTCCGCACACAACTCCTTTCACAAGTCATGGGTGTGCGAAGTCATATTTGGCACGAAAACACACTCAAAGACTCCCACTTCATCTATAAAGTGATCGAGCACCATCCAGCTCTCGCCTGGTTTGTCCATCTCGTCACATGAAAGGAGCACACATGCTCAAGTCCACTCCTGAGACGTTACATGCTCCCCCACTCAAATTGTTTTCCATCCTCGACAATCCCAACATAGTTCATTTGTTGTGATCGCAACTGACACACATGTATACCTCAAACTGTCATCCACATCTGGATGCCATGTTTCACATTGATATGGGCAAAGAATCACCTTTGGCCTCAATGTTACATGTCGATGCTTCCTACTGGGATGATTACCAATTTTTTTCCCAAGTATTGAACTTCTCATGACCTTCATTGTATCCAGAACCAACCCAAGTCCATGTTTCCACACATAGCTAGCTCCCACATCTTAGACTAGTCAGGTGATCAATCTGACTGTTGCATCTAATCTACAAGTATGCACTTCTCCATGTTCCCAAATTATTTCTGTCCACAACTAGTGTCTCTTGGTTCAATCCTCAAGCTCCAGGAAAATTTCCTCACCCTTGCCAAAAATTTTACCAAGTCTTCAACTCAGTTCTAGAACTTTTGTCCGCACCTTCATGTACTGACTTTCTTTTCACAATCAAACTAATCTTTGAATTCACTTCAAATTTTTCTTCCACCGCACCTCTTCACAAAGGTACCAAGGCCACATTTCCCACTTCCTAGCAGCACATCCAACTTCCAAGCTCAACATACCAAGTATTCTCGGAAGCCACCACCAAGGCTCCGGGCAAACAATGTGTCTGATCTATGTTATATCCTCAATTACCTCAGGGCCAATCTGAATTCCTTCGGTGAGAAACCCAACTTCTCAAGTCGTTCTGTACTAATCTCAAAATCATAGATCCCCATCACACGTCTACAATAGTTCACAATCACCGCAGTATCTCGGTCTTCCATGCCTACTTCTTCCTCATCCTCCAAGTCTGGTTGAGTGAGTGCCTTCGTGCATTCCTTCATATCAACACTTATAGTTTGTGGTGCAAGTAACTTTCTTGACCAAGTCTCCTCAACCTCATCGCAAACCTGCTCGAATCAAGGTGATTCGGTTGTGTTTCCTATGTAGTGACTTCTGCAAGTGTTGTAATGGATGACTTCAACTCATCCTCCCTAACTTTCTCTCGATCATGCAGGCTCCACAATTGATCTATCTTCTTCATGATAAACTTCGTCGAAATCTCCAATGTTGTCAACCTCTGTATACTTTGTTCCCTCTGTTTCATGACACCCAAAGAACACTCCGTTGGAGTTGCTTCTTGTTGGTGCTTCATGTTATGGGGTCTATATGCACTTCTGCAGACTCGCTCAACGAACCTGATCACAAAACTTCTAAGATTCCATCCAAGCTTTCTCTTTGTCATCATGGGCACACTTGGCATTTTGACTTCATCCAAAAATATCAAGTAACCCTCATGCGGTACAGGACCTGCTTTGACATGATTGAGAAATTCCTTCCCTAAAAGCATAGCATGATCATCCAGCGGAGCCACCATCACATCCCAAGTTCCAAGCCAAATTCCAACTCTCAATGGTGTTGAACGAACTATGCCTACCACCGGCTTCATATCTGTGTTGACTACCTTGAATGCAACCATACTTCCTTCATCCTTATGATGGAGCGATGTCGCAGTCAGTTCACTTATAAAACTGTGAGTTGATATGATGTCAACCAACACTTCCACCTTCACCCCACTCACCATCGCATCCATAAAACAAATTCTTCCATTCTTGTCTCGCGATTTTTGTCCATGGTTCTATATCTTGAACTAATCCAACTGCTTCATCAATTCCTCAACCTCTTCCATCATTTCCTTTGTCAGTTTCAGCAACGGTTGGATTAATTCACCCAAGACTGCAAGCTTTTGCGTCACAAGCTACTCTTGGTTTTTGACCATTTGTTCCAATGTCTCCTTCAAAGGAAAATTCCATGCGAAATGGTTAATATTGCATAAGAAACAACAAATTGGCTTACCTCTGCGGTCAAGTAATTTATCTTGCTTCTTTTCCTTGACTCTTCCTTTCTCATGGGCATCCCCCTTGGTGAGTGACTCCACCCTTGCTGATTTCATATTTCCAATTCCTTCCTTTGCCTCTTCGCTATAGGATTTTTATTGTTTGCTAGCTTGCTTTACTTATGGGCAATGCCCTGGGAAATGGTGACCTGAACCTTCTTCGCAAGAGATGGAATTGATGCCTTAATACAAACTCCATCGTTCTGTGACGTCAACGATAGTGGTTGTGGCTTCCCTTTTCTCCGGAAAACTTGTCACCAATACCTCGCAACCTTCATCCGCAAAGAAAGGTTTCTTTCCTTCATACCATGCATCACATATTGCAGTGAAGGATCTCATCCTTTCTAAAATTTCATTGGTTTCTTTCATCAACCTTCGCGTTTCTTCGTCAAATCTCAACTTCATTTCATTATCATTCACCTTTCCCATCATATGTTCTTCACTCTTTTCGCAACTGTATTCCTTCAGAGGTTGTTGCTGCAACTCTACATTCATGACCCCTTCCATCATTGCAAAATTTCTTTCACAATGATCTGTTTTGTCAACATGTGTGCCCCCTCCTTCACAATTGTTCTGACTGTAGTAGCGAGGATGGGATGAATCTTTGAGATTCACCGATCTGTCTCCGATCAAATCGTCTCTAATACCATCTGTCATGGAAGTTACAATGGTGAAGAGATTACCAAATCATCCACCATAACCACTTCCACAGTCTTCTTTGATGTTCGCTCTGATACCATATTTCATGGAAGTGACAGTGGTGAAGATCTTGACAAATCATACACCAAAACCACTTCCACAATCTTCGCTAATGTTCATTCTGATACCATATTTCATGGTGTTGGGGATCTCAGTTGAGTTGTGGAAGCTCAACATCCTCAGTTTCGTTCAGCACCAGCACCTTTTGTTCGATGGCAAGGCCAAACTGAAGTACTTGACCTGGGCTACGCCTAACACTTAGTCTCGTTTCCTTACTTAATTTATGTTTGCAAGTATTATACTTAGTTATCTTCAACAACAATAAAATAATCATTCATAAAAATACAAAACAAAACTATTTGTGGGCAACCAAACTAGCCTAACACCCAAAATCTGATATAAAATAGAAGTGTGTCGAGCTCAACTTGTGCCACACAAAGAAAGCCTGCAATGGGGAGATTTTGTTACAATAGCCTATTGCGAAAACTCCAACTCTTCCTCAATGATTTTAGCTAATGAGTGCCCTTCCTCCACAACCGCAGTTAGAATACTTGTGCGAAACTCTCATCACCTTGCTTCATAGCTGAATCACAGTTGTCATGCCTCAAACCAACCAACCTGTGATTCCTAGAGTTAGCCAAATCTCAGATTACCTCCTTGTAACCAAAATCCTTTGATCTAGCAAACACGCCCTGACCAAGTGATCTATTGCCTCTTACTTCCTTTCTAAATGAATTTCCTTTCTCGGTTATATAGGACGCCCAACGGACACGTCCTCCCTTTTCTCTGCAATAACGTGTCCACATTTGTTAAGCTAACATGCGATGTGGGTGCACATTTCCACCGAACATGCCCCTCCAACTCTGGCCGACTTCTCTTTTCACGAAATCAACATCTTCCATTGGCACGCGCCCATTCGACAGACTCCACCCACACTTAGCCGACTTCTTCAATTTCACATCGCAGGCACCCAAGCAAATACTTCATCGCATCTTCAGTATATTTCTTACTGGCATTCGCAACACTCTTCGTTTGTTGGAAAATTCCCTTGGCGTGCGCTCAAGGAGTGGAGTGTCACCAACTTCATTTGGTTGGCTCGCCCAAGGCGTCCAAATTAATCTTTCGCACATCTCGTCAGTTGGGTGCTCTTGCTTCCAATGCACCCGTCCATCCAACCATTTATCTTCAGTGAGGGCACCCATGTCTACCAAGGGGCACCCAAATTCGTTTTCCTTCGGTTTCTTCAGTGAGGGTGCCCATGATCACCATGGCGCACCCACTTTCTCGCAACCTTCAACAAGTCTCCGCACACAACTCCTTTCGCAAGTCATGGGTGTGCGAAGTCATCTTTGGCATGAAAACGTGCCCAAAGACTCCCACTTCATCTATAAAGTGATTGAGCGCCATCCAACTCACTCGGTTTGTCCATCTCGTGACATGGAAGGAGCGCGCGTGCTTGGGTCCACTCCTAAGACGTTACAATATTGTTTATTAAATACTTGGGGCTAAGGTATGTTTTTTTATTTACACAATCATGTATATTCTACTATATATATGCATATACTTATTACTGTTTATTTCTATGTTTGTAGATGGAAGATGAAGGGGAAGAATATAAAAAACAAGTCGATCATCAAGTAAACATTATGTTAAAAATACAAAGTGCAATATCACCTACAAATGATGAAAAAATGAGGCATGCATGTAGCTTGAGCAATGTCAACAGTTCAATTGATGAATGTTAATCAATATAATTGAATGTTACTGCAAGTTGTATGTTTTGGAATATTTGTCTCTGAAATTTAGGGATTTTATTGAATGTACTCAACATATTTTCCTATCGCATGAGGACATGTTACCAATAAGTGTAACAATTACAAATTGATTGCAATTTTATTATTGTAATAGACCTTTATGTTGTCCCTTTTTGTATGACAATGGGTCTCTTATTCATATATAATAAATTTGGTTTCTTATTTCATTGCATTGCCAATTGTTGTAAAATGTTGCATTCTTGAATAAATAATATGTGGATGATTTACATTGTTACATATAACATAGGTTTAATTGGTTGGATAATGAATTAATGCAATCATTATATCGAAATGCAATAACATAAATATGAAACAATATTATTATAAAAAAAAATTGATTTTGAAATAATTAATTGAAAATTTGTAAAAAAACAATGAATTAAATTATATACATATTAGTGCATTGTATTCTTTTGAACTCACACACCGATACATACTATTGATAAAACACATTGTTTCGTAAACGGTATAACATACAATAATATTTATCATTTCAAAATTGTGCAGTACTCGTGTTTGAAATATTAGTTGGTGCACTAGAAAAAAACATATACTGGTACATTACTTTAATTATACGCATTGGGAATATAAATCTTATTTACTCACTAATGCCTTTAATATATCATACGAAATAGTGCATACTAAAAACAATGTTGTCAACATATCAATATGTATTAATTACAGAAGCACTGGGGCACATTCTATACTAAACGCATCAGGGATAACTATAATTTAAACACACCAGGACATACTAATCCTAAAGTTTTCTGGTGTTAACTATAACTTGATCACACCAAGGAGGACAAATCCTAAAGCGCACCGGTGCATCATAAGAGAAGAACGCAGAACCAATGCGTAGTAATTATAAGAGCATTAATGCTCTGCATACGATGAAAAAGAAGGAATCAGTGCACAATAGTTATAAACACATCGGGGCATTTTTTTATTATATTCAGGTCCGGGGAATTTTTAATATATTGTTGTACTAATGTGTTTTATTATATTAATGTACCAGTGAAAGTTTTTCAATACTGCACCAGTGCGTTTTGACAAGAAACACATCTAAAAAAAACCTCTGCTACAACCTCTGCTCACCCAAAAACATTTAGTCATATAGAACATCTACCAAAACCTCTGCAACCAATAGAGGAGGTTGTAGCGAAGGTGTTTTTGAATTTTTTTCCAAATTTTGTTCCACTAAAAAAATTTTCAAATACCTATGCTAGAAGGTGTTCTCCTTGTAGTAACCTTTGAAACTTTCTGCGTTCTTTTTCTTACTGATCAACATAGATTTGTTGCAGAAGGAAATCTTGGTGATAAACACTAGGCCCACTTTCTCAAGGGAAAGAGAAAGATGGATCTTGGGAATAGAGTACAGTATGATTCCTCTACATAGAAACTTGAAAATCATGACCACGGACCCTAGAGACAACCACAATGAAGTCGAAAGAAGAAGACATGTCAATAATGTGGAAATAATGGAAATGTGGAGAAAACTACTATAAGAAGAGAGACTATTTAGATGAGAAGGTTAAACGCCTTGAAGGATATGTGTCTATTGTTCATTGACCGACTCACAATTTCTACGTAGAACGAATGGGTAATCGACTTTGGGTGCACTCATCACATGGAAAAGGATGCCTATTTGTTCACAAGACTGAATAAAGCTAAGGAAAGTAAAACCTATGTTGTTGATGATTTTGTTATGAATGTTGTTGGTCAGGGTGATGTTGCTTATCGACATGGGAAGATTGCCAATGTCTATCATGTGCCAAATCTTAGTGCCAATATTTTTTCTATTTCTCAGTTGACATAGACATGAAAGATTGTGGAATTTTGGCTAGATCGGTTCTATGTTCGTGATTTGAAGAAAGGTAAGTCTATTGTCATTGGTGGGATTTTGACCTGACAAATAGTTTGTACAAGTTCTGGTGACTCGAATCGACCTGAACCTGAATCGACTGCACTTTTTTCTAACACCGATTAGAAAAATTGAATTTGGCATGAGAGACTCAAACATCTGAATTTCTGAAGTTTGCAGGCATTGGCAACTTAGAACATGGTTGCTAGTTTGTTGAAGGTGTTCCCCCCTAAAGGATTCTGTGAGGGTTGTGTGCTTGTGAAGCATCATTAGGCACCATTCAACTCTAGGAAAGTGTGGCGAGGACATAACCTACTAGAATTGGTTCACAGTGATGTTTGTTGCATCAATTTACCTTCATTGACAGGTGCAAGGTACATTTTGACATTCATTGATGATTTATCTTGCTTCACATGGATCTTTTTTATGAAGAATAAGAACCCTGTATTTGAGAAGTTCAAGGAGTTTTAGGCCTTTGCTGAAAAGTAATGTGGTCTACCAATTAAATGCTTAAGATCAGACAATGGTGGTGAGTATGTAAATAGACCTTTTGAAGAATACCCACTTCTATCTGGTATTGACTGGAAACAATTGATTCCTCACACTCCACAACAAAATAGTGTTTTGGAACATAAGAATCGGACATTAGTGGAAATGGATAGATGTATTTTGCAGGCTAAAGACCCACCTCCTCGCTTCTGGGCCAAAGCGATCTACTATGTAAATTATCTACTCAATCGCGTATCGACTCAAGTAATACCTTCCATGATTCCAGTCGAACAATGGTATGGGAAAAATCCTTCTTTCAGCCGCCTCAGTGTGTTTGGATGTGTTTCCTAGGCTCATATTCTTGATGATTGAAGAAATAATTTGGATGCAAAGTGTCATGCTTGCATCATGATTGGCTACTCTGAAGAGTTGAAATCCTATCGATTGTTTGATCTTTTCAAATGGAAAATAATTATCAAACATAATGTTCGGTTTGATGAGAAGTCTTCTAGAATCAAGTTGTTGAATTCCTCTTGTGGATTGCTACAAGATGATCCCTTTGATGTTGTCTCTGACATTGGTGCTCATCTTCCATTCTTCAGTCCTTCGACTGAACAGTCAAACTTTTCATTGTTCTTAATAGACTATCAACCTTCGATTTGACCAATCTATCGTCCTCTATTTAGACTGGTCCACCGACTAAAGACACTCTGACTTCTGACTGAACTAATGAAGTGTACCAAATTTCACTTATTTATTGTCTACATTTATGGGCTACCAAGAAAATTAAAGTTTTCGGAGATGATGTTGGAGATGCCTCCTGTAGATGACAAACTTGAAGTCAAAACAAACATCCCAACATTTCCTTGATGACTCTTGTACTTAAAAAATCAGACCCCATAACCTACTCAGACGTTAAAGGATGACTTGAATGGGAGTAAGCCATGAAGACAAAAATTGATTCTTTTTTGAAGAATCGCACTTGGGACTTGGTTCCCCGACTACAAGGAAATAACATTGTGAAGTGTTGATGGGTCTAAAAGACCAAATTTACCTTTGAAGGTGTTGTTGAGAGACATAAATCATGCATCATTGTGAAGGTATTTTCTCAACAAGAAGACATCAACTACACTGAAACCTTTTCTCTTGTCACAAATATGAACTCTTTTTGATTTATTATTTCCCTTGATAATCATTTTGGATGGAAAATTCATCATATGGATGTGAAGAGTGATTTTCTTCATGGAGACCTATCTGAAGAAATTTTCATGGAACAACCACCCGATTTTGTGACAGATTCAAATTTGGTTTTTTGACTCTGTAACATCCCGCTTTGGCGCACTGAGAACACTTATTATTTTAGGACACTTGCTCGCAAGTGATCTAGACTTTTATGATGTTAGACCATTTATACTTGATTATGATGCAATTGACACGACATGATGTGTTACTATTTGATGTAGACAGGTGCTATTGACTCAGTTTTATCGAGTGTGCAGGGTTTTGGACCTTGAGGTTGCAGCAACATCGGTAGAACCCCCTTGGACTC
>ML783154.1:250484-279854 GCA_009831015.1 Picea engelmannii | reverse complement strand
ATATATATAAAAAAACAAGAAATATTTATTACAATTACATTGGGGGAAGTGAAGGCAACAATAAGACTTCAAAGTTTTTGGCCAATAAGATATCACATAAATGAGATTTAAAATTTAAAATAAATAATTATTTTTTAAAACTTTGGATAAAGGGGTGTATATTTTATGGTCAACCATGAACTAATAGAAAGTCAAGCCTAACTCAAAGCTATATACCATGCCCGACAGGTATAATAATGGATTTCAATTTTTGTTTTTAATGTTTTCTCAAATTTTTTTTTTTTTTTTTTTATGTTTTTCCAATTTAATGGTATTCTCTTCCATTGACACTTAACTTAAGTTTAAAGATTGAATATAATTATAATATATTTTAATTTGGTTGATTGAAATTATTTTTTAATATTATGAGATGAATAAAATATATATTGTTAAAATTAGAATTAATATTTATAATTTTTTAAATAAAATTAATTGTTAAATTAATTTAAAAATATTTAAAAATAAATAAATAAAAATTAACTTAGAAAAGGTGAAAGAGTAATATTATTTAGTATTGATATTTTATGTTTAATTTAAACATTTTTCATTCTGTGGTTGTGAAGAGGAAATCAACATTAACAGGGAGTAAAATTGTCAACCCATAAATTTCATAGGCTAGAAAACTACATACCCATCATTTTTTCTTTATAGGATTACCCTATAAACCAACTAATATATATGTTTATAATTTTAAATGTTTAATACTTTCTCTCTTTTTATTGGTTTTTCTCATAACTTAGCCTCTGACTTAATATACATTAAATAAGAGATGTCTTATGATGAGAAAGCCATAAATGAAGGAGAACACACACACACACACACATGTGTGTGTGTGTTATATGTATACACACACACATATATATAATGTTACATGAATCTACTTTCTTAGGAGAAATTTGGCTAAACCAAAGTATATTTTTACTTTGTATTTATTATTAAAAATTGTCAAGGATTTCTGCTCTAGTACAGGTATGATTTTTAACACTGACAAAACGAAGGCTATGATTATTAAATCCAAAAGAGATCACTTACATTAATTCTATATATGGCAACAATTGTTTGGAGGAAGTAACTTCATACAAATATCTCGAAATCATTCTTCATCACAAATTTAACTAGAACTTTAGCATCAAGAAAAGGATAAATGGAGGGTGGAAAGCTTATTATGGATTTGAAAACAATTGTAATCAATGAAAATTTTTCTATGGGCTAATAAGAAATGTCTCTTTAAGACTATTGTCACTCTTGTTATCTTATATGATTGTGAAGTTTGGGGCTGCAACATCTCTAGAGAATCATGGAGAAAGATAAAGCAAATCCAAAAGTGTTTTTTAACTTATAATATTGAAATCAAAGGGAATACACACTATCCTATCATCCTCATAGAAGTGAGTCATTTCCCCATTAAGAACACATCTATGACTAAGTAACCGATGTACAAGAACAAGATAAACAACGTGGAAGACAAGAAGTTTCCTAAGATTGCCTCAAGCTTCGATCAAAGCCACATGTACCTCAAGCATGTAACGTCCCATTTTGACTAGGGCAGTGAAACTACATTATGGACTATTTGTATTTCCTTGCTTATTATGTGTGGAATGTTGTTAGAATGATGGCACTTTAGTATATGGACATGTGGATCTATATATAAGTGAATATTATGAATAGTTATTGTTTATGTGATTAATGATGGATGTTTTGTGATTTACTTATAACATGCAAGTTTTAAATAATAAAAAATGGTTACATCGATATCGACTTGAGTGGTATGTTTTAACAAATCACTAAGTACCATGCACATGATGAATAACTAGTTGGTTTACATTGTTCGTCAATGAGTAACATGGCAATCACATATCAATAGTTTTATGGTTATGCATGATTTTGTGTTATAAACTAACCTACAAGTTGAATGGGCTATGTGATAGCCAAATAAGTGTGACACTAAGGTGACATATATCATGGACATTGAATGAGAAATGGTATGCTAGGAAGCATTATTCTATTATTTATTCATTGGTTTTATGCATTGTTATGATATTTGGACAAGCATAGGCTTCATAGGAAGCATTATTTCCAAAACTAGATATTCAATGACAAAGCTCTAAGAACAACAACAACGCCATGATATGGTTAATGATACGGTGTTGAACCAAGAGGGGTGGAGGTATTTCCCACCATTTATCCTCCAAAACCCAGAGTCATGGGACAACTATGTCAATCCATTCTCCCATAGACGTGTGATGGCGACTGCCAGTTGCCTACTAGGGAAGCTTAGTCAACACTACAAGAATATGCAAGTAGAACACTTCTAGACTGTGAATATTTTTATTTGTGAACTTTTTGGAGAAATTTAAGAATAAATGGAAATCCCAATTTTGTGAGTACGTCTAACTATATATAAATAAATAAATAAAATTGCATATCAAAAAAATGTGGATATGCTAGAAAGTTAAGTTAGAATGTCAATTCATTTTCATATTGTAGTAATTATAATATATACTTTTAACTATGGACCTTTGTCCCAAAAACAAGGGGTTCTCATACATCAATTTGATGTCTAAATAGGTTGTGACCTTAAAATTAGATTATTATTATTATTATTATTATTATTATGCCATGTGTAAGTTCCTCAGCTAGAATGGCATGAGCACCCTCACCCAAGTCCTCAAGGAGATGGAATTTGGGGTTGCTCCAGTACCCAAGACTTGCACTAGTTGGGAAGGTGGGCGCCTTAGGCACATGAACATGCTAAGGGGATTTCCCAAGCATGAGGCGAAGCATGGGGTGGGAGAGACCGAGAGAAGGGCCATACCAAAGAGGTTGAGGCATGTCGACATGATGAGTGCACCGAAGGTTGGGTGTGTCGGTCCAAAGGGATGTGAAGGTTGACGAGGGCATGGGTTCATTTGGGTGCATAGGTCCACGAAGGGGTGCATCATTTTGTTTGGGTGTGTTGGTCCTCAAAGGGGCATGACACACCCAAAGGACATGGTGATTTGTTAAGGTGACATTTGGAGTCCATATAAAATAATAAGAGAGCACAACCAAGAAGGTGCAAGGAAGAGAGCAAGATCAACACTAGGGTTCTAAGGAAAATTTTGACGAGGGGTAAGCTCCATCAAGGATCCAATTCACTTGAAATGGGAGGACTTGTGCTACCTTGAGGTGATTTTGTGGACAAAGTTAGGGAAAACTTCTTTGGACTGAGTCTAGTGACTTTGGAGTTGGGGAAGTCTTGTCACGGGTCTGGGTGAGGCATGCTATGAGACAAAACCATAGGTTCGTGTGAGGTCTTGCGACACAGAAGATACATTAATGAGTTTATGGTGGGTCCATGTCTGAGTTGCACCACAAGAGTTGCGAAATTTGTTATGACATATGAGTCTTGGGGTGATGAATATGTGTATGAGTGTCTCGGCGAGGTGAGGAAAATCGTGTGACTCTTTCCAAGTTGTAAATCGAGCTAGTAGTGCTCATATTGTAACCACTTCACAATAATAAGACTTAGTCCGGTGTTAGGCATGTCTTGTGTTGTGTGCACTATATATGTGTGTCTCTTGTTTGTTTCACAAGTGTTCTCCTTGTTTCACGTGTTTGTGGATGTATGTTTAGGTGACTAAGTGTTAAGATGTTAAAAAATTGTCTAAGTATACAAGTGAGTTGCATTAGAGAAGGAGTGTGACTCACCCATAGCCTATAACAGAGTATGGGTATGCTCTCGGTGAAGAGGCATAGTCCGAACGAAGTATCCTTGGTGTTTCCAAGTAGCCAAGTGAGAATCGTCATGGTGTCGCATGCCCTTAGTAGGTTCATGATCGTAAGACTCGGGCATGCATCTTGTGGGGAAGTGACAGATGGTATCAAAGAGAATTTTGAAGATAGTTTGGTGAGATATTCATCACTATCACCTTCGTGAATGATGGTATCAAATATGATTTTAGTGAACATATTGGCTAGCTCTTCACTACTATCTTGGAAATAGATGGTATCAGAGAAAATTTGGCTCTTCAACACTACCATAGTCAAAGTGGTGGTGTTGAGGTGCACTGTAATTGGTTTCATAGTTCATTGCAAAGACATTTAAATGGGAATGTTCACAGACTTGGTGAACATTTCAGTGGAATGAACTGGTTCATCGCAAAGACTTTCCATCAAACTTACGACAGAGGTTTCAGTTGACAGTTCAGTGGAAGGTTGATCTGGGTGCACCCCTTGTATAAACCAAGAGAATAGTTTGTGGTGAAATGAAGCATTTGGATAGGGTGGGTGGTTGCAGAACTCATCACAAATTTCATTGCAGGACTTGTCACAAATTTGATCGTAGAGACAGTTTAGGCGTAGACTTGGTGAAGGTTCAATAAGGTGGAGTGACCTTTGGCAGAGATAGTTTGAGTGCAGAGTTGGTTGGTTTGATTTGCAATGGAATTATGTGTCGGACCTATACACACACCTTGAGAAGACTAGGTGCAAATTATGTCGGGTGAACCGAGCACTTGGGCAAGGTAGATGATCATGGGAATTTTCGTAGATCTAATCACATGATTGAACACAAAATTGATTGCGGAAGTGATCGTAGAAGTGACTGTAGAGGGTGATTTCAAAAGTGATTGTGAAGTGGAACAGTTTCGAGTTGAGATGAATTGGACACGCCTTTGTGCAAACGTGAGATAGGGCAGGTGGCCATGTAATGAGTTGAATCAATTGGGTGATTTGGACAAGTTGATGCGACCTAGATTAGCTTTGCAACAAGACAATTAGTTGGGAACATTTTCATCATGACATCTTTGTGTCATGCATCATTGAGAACAATAGTTGAGTCAAGATGGGTTGTTGTACAAGTGGGTCGACCGCAACCTTCAGATGAGTTATCTCTTCACAGAGTTATGATATTCAATTAGCAGTAGTATGGCTTATCAATGCAACGATGTGTGCATGGTGCCTTGAAGCAGAATAAGTCAAGGTGTGGAGATGGAAGTACATTGGAAATGAGTTTGTTCGGTTGCATTAGAAGTTTGGAACTTAGATGTATTTTTGGAGTGGACAGATGGACTCATCCTTGTATCCCAACGAGGTGCTATGCAAGTTTGTGGAGTTTCTCACAGTGATTGAGGGGAGTTCATGCAGAAATTCGGTGGCTTGGGAAAGTGAAGGTTCAGGATTACAAACTTAAACCATGGGTGCAATCGAGAATGTCGTTGGAAAGGTATGATTGGTTTTGAGTTCTTACATTTCCTAAGTGTTGCGGTGATTTCTTTGAAGGGAAGTGGGATGACTTGGTGGTTCAAGTATAATCCATTTCAACGATGAAAATCATAAGACTTGAGGGTGGCTCAAGTGGTGCAAATTTGAAGAAGTCATGTAGCATTTGTGATGCTTTGACTAGGGTGAATGTGCGGAGAGCTTGGGGTGACCTACTTGGATGCATCCTATGGTAGACTTAGGAATATTTGGATGCAATTGGGGATGTGAATTGACATTGGTGTGTTGGTTCCTTTTTCAGATTTGTTGGGTCATGCAATGACTTGATAATCACGACAATAGTGCCAGAGTTTGGACACTTGCAAGAGGCGCAAGGTATTTCTATTCTAGGATATGGATGGGGTCAGCAAAGAATTCAACCAAGAATTGTTGACATTCAACCTGAATGGGAAGAGCGTAGACCAAGTGAATTGGGCGGTGTTAGCTTGCCTTTGGTATGGGACATTGGATGAGGTAGAGTGTACCTTGGTTACTTGCACATGATTGTGTGATGACTTAGATATCCCGAGGGGGTTGTTGGTTGAGGTTGGCAGGAATATTGGTTCAAACATGCCTAAGACATATAATTTATTTTGGGTGACTCATACTACTTAGAGCACTTTAGATAATTCGTTGGGATGTTTGAGGAGTGTAGCCATGTTTTCCATACTCATCACAGATGTTGAATTGCAGAGAGGTGAATTGATAGAAGGAGGTGAGTTGAGTACTTGCCTTGGTTTGGAGGATTGTGTGGATAGGAAGATTGCAACATGAAGAGATTACTTGGGCATGGGATTTTCTCTTGCTTTAGGGAAACGTGGTTGAAGGTGAATCCTAATTATTCCAAGGAATAGAGAGGTAGACACAACAACATGGATGGGTGGTTAATTAATGGGTTAAAGGTAGTATGGATGTGCAATTCTTGGAGTAGATGGGACGTTTCATATATGAAGATGCAGATGGAGAGAATGGGGAGAATTCAGCCAAGGAATCTAAAATTGTGGACTTGATCACAGATTGATTCACAAGGGTGGAGTTGGTTGGATGTGCAATGCATGGTGATTGACTCTTCCTAGACTTGGGTGTGCTATGGGTTGTGTGACTTGCAGCAGATTGGCTAACTCTGCCATGAGGTGGACAGTGGATTCAAGTTGTTGTAAATGAATTTGTTTTGGGGTGACTTCATAGTGCAACAAGGTGAGGGGTGACCTTTCCTTTGTATGAGGTTGTTGTTCGTATGGATTGAATTGAGAAAGGAAGTGACCAAGCTTTGGACATGTTGTGCATTCTCAAGGAACGAACATGATAGTTCAACACTTGGAGATTTAGTGCACAGGAGCATGACTAAGAGGTCGAAATACAGATGCACCAGTAAGTTCGAAGTGTAGCACTCAAACATTGTGGAGGATCTCCTTGATGAAGATTGGATGTGGAAGTAGTGAAGAAAGGGTGGACACTTTCCTTAGTCTTTGGATTTGGATGGAGTGATGGAGATGTGATAGAAAATACTAAGTTCAGGCATGAGGAAGTGCATTTTCATGAGTTGGGTGCAACGATTAGACTAGTTACCAATCAATCCAAGGCATGGGGAATTCAATGTGCAGATACATGTAAGATATGGTTGAAGTATAGACATAACAATTAGTTCACAGAAGTTCAACACTTAGACATTTTTCATGAGGTTGCAACAACGATTGAGGCAGTAGCAACAACAAGATAGAGTGTGATAATCAAAACAGGACAATGGCAACTTGGGCATTGTAAACAGATTTGGGGAGGAGACGTCCTTCCATTGTAGCAGATAGATTGGTCAGAAATTGTTTTGGACAGAGAGGAGTGTGGATGGTTGTAGATGATTGTAGTGTGAGTTGGAAACTTGGGGTTTCCATTTCACAGGGAAACTTGGGGTTTTCATTTCGTAGGGAAACTTGGGGTTTCCACTTGGACAAAAATTTGGAGTCTCCAACATACTTAGTTGCGATGGGGGCACGAGTTTGGGAAAAGACTTAGAGATTGCAGATTGTGTGGATTTTGTCGGGGACGGAAACGAATTGAGGTGGGGGAGTATGTAAGTTCCTTGGGCATAAGGACATGGGAACCCTCTCCCAAGTCCTAAAGGAGATGGAATTTGGGGTTGCTCTGACACCCAAGAATCACACTAGTTGGGCATACGAACATGTCAAGGGGATTTCCCAAGCATGAGGAGAAGCATGGGGTGAAAGAAACCAAGAGAAGGGGTGCACCAAAGAGATTGGGGCACATCGATATGAGGAGTGCACCCAAGATTGGGGTGCGCCAGTCCTAAGGGATGCAAAGGTTGACAATCACATGGGTTCATTTGGGCACGTGGGTCCACGAAGTTGTGCGTTAGTTCGTTTGGGCACGTTGGTCTGCGAAGGGGCGCAACACACCCAAAGGAAATGATGGTTCAGGAAGGTGATGTTTGGAGTCCATATAAAATAACAAGGGCACACAACCAAGAATAAATTTTACTGCCTTGAGGTGATTTTGTGGATAGAGTTGGGGCAACCTTCTTTGGGTTGAGTCTAGTATAAATCAGGGTGACTTTGGAGTTGGGGAAGTGTTTTTGCAACTCTGGGTGAGGCATGTTATGATACAGAATCGTAGGTTTGTTTGAGGTCCTGCGACAAAGAAGAGACAATGAGTTTGTGGTGGGCGCACATATGGGGTGCACAACGGGAGTTGTGAAAGTTTTTATGAAGGACGAGTCTTGGGGTGATGAATCTATGTATGAATGTCTTGGTGAGGTGATGTGAGTTGTGTAAATCTTCCCATTTTGTAAATTGATCCAGTAGTGCTCATATTGTCATTGTTTCTCAATAATAATACTTAGTCGAGTGTTAGGCACGTCTTATGCCACCCGCACTATATTTGTGTGTCTCTGGTCTATTTTGCAAGTGTTCTCTTTGTTTTGCATGTTCATGGATGTATGCTTAAGTGAATAAGTCCTAAGTTGTTAACAAATTGTCTAAGTATACATGTGAGTTGCAGTAGAGGAGTGTGACTCGCCCATAGCCTAGAACGGAGTATGGGTATTCTCTAGGTGAGGAGACGTAGTTCGGACGAAGTATCATTGGTGTTTCCAAGTAGCCAAGTAAGGAATGTCGCAGTGTCACACACCCTCAAGAGGTGCACAATCGTAAAATTTGGGCAAGAATCCTATGGGGAGGTGACACCATGTGAGATGGTAGGGTTAATGCTCCACAAGCCCCACAAAACAAGGAGGTTGTCATGCAGATGAATAAAATACATTAAACTTATTATTGCATGGACATGTTATCATATTGTACCATGTATAATGTAATGTATGAGGATAAGTGCAACTCTTATATAAATTAATTAATCTATGGCACATAAACCCCTTGAATGTAACATGTTAGCTAAATGATATTCTAAATATTGTACCATGTATAGTGTAATGTAGGAAGATAAGTGCAACTCTTGTATAAATTAATTAATCTATGGCACATAAACCCCTTGAATGTAACATGTTAGCTAAATTATATTCTAAATTTGACCATGTGATTTTTTTAATTTTTTTTTTCAAAAGAAAACTTTACATGATCCTTTTTCTTCTCTTCAATATTTGGATATAAGTTAGTTTAACCGCAAACAACAATAATAGTGAATGGCAACAATAATAATGAATAAGTCAACAAGATTCAGATCTTAAACTAACGTTAAAAACCTTATAATAAACATCTTTAAACAATGATCTAACCCATTAAAGTTAATCATATGATCTCTTATTAAGATAAAATAAAAAATTCTAATTTTTTTATTTAAAAATAGATATTTCGAAATATTACATTTAATATATATTAAAATAGATGTGAAATGATTTACCTCAAAAATCATATCCCAATGAATACATTAATTCCATAAAACCTTAAGAGATATGTTAGATATCTATAATTACGCTGAAAGGCGTGAACCTATTGATAATGGGCACATTTAATAGGTTTTTAGTTCTTAATACGTTTTGTATGGACGAGATTAAACATGCCTAGAATATTCTTAGTCGTCACAATAAATGAATGGCTCTGATTTCATCAATTAACTTCCGAGCTATTATAAAGACATTCGTTTATATGTTTACTTTTTTACATTTACTTAATCATTTTTAAAAATTACTGTGTTCACTAACTTATTGCCACATCTACCTGATTAAAAAATATTAAGGTATTAAGATGACCACGTTTCTGTACTGGAATCACCAGCGATCGCCAGTTGAAAGTTTAACAGCCAACCGCCTTTCAACGTTCACCAACCGCGAGTTAACGACTATGCTAGTTTACCTTCTTTGTTAAAATTCAAATGAGTGTGTCACATTTTATATAGCAAAACCCCAACCCCACGTTATAGAGATAAAGAGTCACAAAACCTTATCTTGTTCATGTGGACAAACTAGAGAACTTGTACAACATGAATGCATGGTACTTTAATAACTTGCATCATTAGAGATAAGAGTCACACAACCTAATCATGTGGACAAACTAAAGAACTTGTACAACATGATTCCATGGTACATTAATAACATTACATTGATTATTTAAGATATACACCCATATTAAAAAGATATGTTTGTATAGTGAGTTTTATTTATAAAATTTAGACTTTATGTATTAGTGGGCCCACATAACATTAACATTATATGCTTAAAGGAGATATCAAATAGCCCTTATAAGCCAACTAGTTAGTGCAAGGATACAAAATAAAATCCACATTTTAAAGATATCACAATCAAGGATAATTCAAGGACAATGTATAAGTATTGTGTACTACACAATACTCAAAATTCAAACCAAAGATTTAGATAATAAAGAACAACGGTATATAAGAATTAATAAAAAAAATGTTAATAATTTGTGAAAAGGTTTATTAATTTAACTTTTTTTTCTATAAACAATGTTTTAAATTTATAAATTTATAGTATAAAAGGAATTTAAAATAAAAATGATTTTCTTTTAATTAATTTCATTATATATATATATATATATATATATATATATAAAGAGGGGGAATTTTATTAATATGAAAATATTGTTAGAAAACGCTTGAGGAGTACAATAAGTTTAAAATTTTCCACTAAGCTAGCAAAAATGCCCTATTGAGGGGTCACTACAACTATTATTAACAACGCTAGAGTTTTCACATGGTGTTTATGCTCATGGGACTTGCCTGAGTATAGTCTGTAAAATATGTTGAGAATATATATACAAAAATGGAACATTGATTAAAAAAACTTTGATAAGAGTTCCAATTTGATACCATTACTCTACATCCATCATAAGAGCATTCATTTACAATCGAACACGAGCTTCTTTTGGGGAAGAGGCTTCATCTAATTTTCCTAGAGTGTCATTTTTTGTTGGAGGGGTCATAATTTGTTGAGGCCTGGTGCAAATTTCTTCCGATTGTCGTCGAAGAACCGAACATTCATCTTGGAGCTGAATAATGATTTATCTCCGTTGTATTGATTCTTCCAAAACTATAAGCATTTGGGTCGAGAGTCCATGGAACTAAATTTGCAGGGAGAATACCGAGTTGTGGGTGTCGACAAGCTCCTCCTCCAGCTATTCCACCTTTCTTTCCCAGTGTCCTGAATTCTTGGTGTCCGTTTCTTTCCATGAACACCTAATCTCACAGATGTGGTTAAGAGAGAATAAGACCTAAGAAGTTTCCACCAGAGCAATAGAGATGAGAAGAATAGAGGAGCCATGCCTAAGATATAAAATCTCTCACATGAGATTTGAACCACCTTCACTCACTCTCCACCTTCAGAAATGGGGAAAATATATATTAAAAAGGTCAGGTCGAAGCTAACAACAAAGTACAACATTCAAATTCTTCATCTTGCTAGCTATACTATGGTAGAAAGGAACCAAAATTACCAGGTTGGCTTTGATGAACTAAGACCAAGACTTCCCTAGATTCAAACTTACTACTTCCTGATTGCAAGAATAAATACTTACAAATTGATTACACAAGAGAATGCATAAGAAAAACATAATTAACTCACAATCCAAGCAATCCCATCGCTATATGTGATGTTACCCAAAGATCACTGGGAGCCCCCTGGGTTTCCTGATTTTGGATCTTTCTCTTTACAATTTATGTTTTCTTTTCTTTCTCTTGTTAGAGGGGGAGAAGGATGATAATTCATCTTTAGTGCTTCTACATAGGAGGGAGATTTAGGATATTCTCCCTCCCGCGCATCTCCCATATCCACTCCCACAAATGGATCAAGGGGAGCAGCGAAAAATCCAATTGGAGGCCTATCCACAGGATCTGGATCTGAGACCATCCCATGCGAGGATGCACTACCCCGACTTGGGGCTCCTTTCCTTTAACTCAATTTTCAGGATTCTTTTGTTATTTTATTGGTTGTTCATATTTGATATTTGGATTTGATCTAGGTGGATATCGGTGTCCACCCACCTTTTCCAACTCGCTCAAAACAACTTTCTGGCAATTTTGGCAATTTACTATTTTTAGTAGTTTTTAACTTTCGGGGCCATTTTGAGGGCCTAAATGAAGGTTTTTCGGGATCAAGCTTCTCAATGATACCCAAAGGCATTGATTGAGCCCCCAAAATGAATTTCCTCGATGATACCTTTCCAACAGGATATCGTGCGCCTAAAACGGAGATTGTATGCAAAAGTTACGACCCCGAGAAGTTGATGTACTAACTTACCCAAATGGGGCCCACATGACTTTTGGCGCTTCATCTCCTAGGGTTAGGTTTTTGGATGTCTAGGGTTTTTTACATTCCTGTTTATTGTAAAAAGGCCTTCAGAGCCTCATTGTAATCATCTTCTGGTGAATGAGCGCAATTGTCACATCTCTTCTCAGAGATAAGTCGCCACCATTCCAGCAAGCTTGTTTTTCACTGCATTTTACATTTTCATCTTATTTCCTGATTGAATAGAATTTTTTTTTACTGTATCTCTATTATTTTGTGTTAAACATATTTTAATAATCTGTATTCATTTCGTTCTTCTCATAAAATCTGTATCAGTGGTATTAGAGTGGTCTGTTGCTTGTTGTCTTAATGCATGTCCCCAACGAGGTCAAGGTACAAAGAATTGGGTCTCGAGCTTGTTTCTCTTGAGGACAAAATATCTCGCACGCCCAAGCGACCTCTCATGGTAGGAGAAAATAAATATGACAGGGTAGGAGATCCTTTCAAAATGTTTATTGAGGAATCCCTCACGCAACAAAAGAACGAGATGATGGATAGTTTCACACAAATCCTTCGGCGGCTACCAACATGCGACGCATCTTCCTCGAGCGGAGACGTCGCCCCCTTCAAGGTACAAATCAACTTCGATATTCCTATATTTGAAGGTCATATAGACATAGATGTTGTAGACAAGTGGTTGAATCTACTAGAAGGGTAGTTTTTTGTCAATAATTTTTCGAATAGAGAAAATACTACTTTTTCACTCCTCAAAGTCGTTCCCCATGTCAAATATTGGTGGGAAAATTTCTGTGATCAAAAGGAAATAGAAGAACCCTCATTATTTATAGTCGCGACCACCTAGGAATCCTTGAAGCATTCTATTAAGGAACAATACTACCCTTCCGGAAGTTATGACGACTTGTATACCAAATGGACCACATTGTGGCAAGAAAGATACCAAGCAGTGCCAGAGTTCACAAATATCTTCCATACCTTTCACACCAAGCTAGGTATCAAAGATTCAGAGTGAAATTTGGTGCTCAAGTATCGCAGTTCTCTACATAGATACATCCAGACTGAAATGGAATTTTTGGACATCTCGTCCTTGGGCACGACCTACTGATACATCGTCAAAATTGAGTAGAATATAAAACAAAAGATGTGGCAATTTGGGCCTGGGAACCCTGCACAACAAAAGCCAGGAAGGGGCGGCCCCAACCCACAGAACAAAGGACAGAGAAAAGATGGATAGTATCAGGACAATCAGTCCAAGCCGCAAGCAAAGAAGGACACCAAAAAGACAAAGAAAGATACCGGGAAGTGGTGCAACTTCCATAAGAGCCCTTGGCATAACACTGTTGATTGTCGCTCAAAGCAGTCGTTGGTGGACGAAGTGAAAGCCTTTGAATCAAATGCGGGTTATGACTCTGAGTCAGAACCAAAAAGGGGTATACGGATCATTGACATGGAATCCAGTGCCACTATTTCTACCACCAAGCTCCAGCCTGGTGAACCAGATGAGCCAAAATAAGGCGAGTGCCTCTTCCATTCACAAATGTGGGTAAAAGTCACCCAGCTGCACTTCATCATTGATAGTGGTAGCCAGAAGATCCTCATCTCAATAGAGGTCATCAAGAAATTGGCCCTACCAACAACGCCGCACCCACAACCCTATACCATTGGATGGCTCTACCAAGGAAGCGATCTCTGCATCAACCAACAATGTTGACTATCGTACGACATCGCGCCCTTCAAAGACGAGGTATTGTTTGATGTTTCTCCTATCTAAGTTTGTAATGTTCCTTTGGGCCAACCTTATTTATGGAAATGTCATGTTGTATATGATTCTAGGCCTCGTAGTGTTATTATTACTTTGAACAGGAAATTTTACAGGATACTCGAGGAAGTCCCTCCTAGTGTTATTTCCTTGATCTCTGCCAAGCAATGTAGGAAGGTCATCTCTCAGACCGAGAAATTTGTCTTCTTCGTGATTCTCTCTCAGAGTGAGTGAAAGATCGTAACCATAAATAGGGCCTGCGCGGCCGATTTATCCACATAAGAGAAGCAAGTGGATAAGCTCATGGAAGAATACTAAGATATCTTCTACTCTCCTACCAGGGTACCTCTACACTACCAGGTCAAGCATCCCATCAATTTGACCCCAGGTGCACCACTACCCAATGGGCCAGTATACCGCCGCTCTATGTTAGAAAATGAGGAGATCAAGAGGCAGATCCAAGAATTTCTCCACAAGGGGCACATACGTCCCAACTCATCGCCTTGTGGGAGCCCAATCATGCTTGTGTCGAAGAAATACGGGACCTGGTGACTCTGCATTGATTATCGATCCCTGAATAAAATCACAGTTCGAAATCGGTACCTGATTCCCCAAATCGAGGACCTCATTGATCAACTCACAGGGGCCAAATGATTCAGTAAGATTGATTTGAAGTCTGGCTACCACCAGGTCCCAATAGAATAGACATATGTATGGAAGACCTCCTTCAAGTCAAAAGAAGTTATTTTTGAATGGTTGGTCATGCCCTTTGGTTTGACAAATGCTCCAAAAATTTTTATGAGGATGATGGACGACATCCTATGACATTTCATAAATACTTTTGTAGTGGTGTATCTGGATGGCATCCTCATCTACAACAAGACTTGGGCGGAACACTTATAGCATATTCAGCAGGTTCTGCACAACCTGCAACAACACAAACTATATGCAAACTTAGAAAAATGCTCCTTCGGCATGGATAGAGTCCATTACTTAGGATACATCATTGATCAACATGGTGTTCATGTGGATCCAACCAAGATCCACGTCATTAGTGACTGGCCAGCCCCAACCACACTCACTAAACTTCAGAGCTTCTTGGGCCTCGCCAATTTCTATCGTAGGTTCGTGTTGGGATTATCTCATATCACATGGGCCATCAACCAAGTAACTAGGGGTAGTGGTAAGGAAAAATTGTGTGGGGCTTGTCCCAACAACAAGCCTTCGATGAATTGAAGAAGCGTTTGTGCTCATCCCCAGTACTTTCATTGTCGGACCTGCAACATTCCTTTGAGACTGAGACAGATGCTTCGAACTATGTTGTGGGCATCGTTCTCACTCAACATGACCACCCCGTGGCATATCATAGTGAGACACTATCAGATACTATCTGTAAGTACCCTAATTACAAAAAATAAATGTACTCCATTGTGCAAGCCTGCCACTAGTGGAGACATTAMATTCTTGGGAAGGAGACAATCATCCACACTGATCACAAGCCACTACAGTTCATGCAAACCTAAGGAAAATTGCAGAATGACCGCYATCAGAAGTGGTACACATACTTACAACAGTTCCACCTCAATATCAAGTATAAAAAAGGAAGTACCAACCAAGTTACTAATTTCCTTAGCTGACCTCCAGTCATGACACTCACCACGGTGCTATACTCTTGYGGCCATGAGACCTTTGGATGCCCCCACCTCTACGAGACAGACCCTGAATTATCCACCACCTACCAAATGTTGGGTGCCAACTCARTGGTCACTAATTTTCGTATTCAAGATGGGTTGTTGTGCTAGYTGGGCCATATTTGYGTTCCATCAAGCGAGCACRCGAAGCTGATTTGGGAATCTCACTACAGTCAAGTGGCAAGACACTTTGGCRTCGAAACAATAGTGGCAGTGTTGTAGAAACGTTTCTACTGGCTGAAATTTCAACAGGATGTTGACAAGTATATCAGGTCCTACACCACCTATGCTATTTCCAAACCGACCACTAAGAAACATGGCATGTACACCCCTCTTCCTACTCCTAACAAGCTATGGGAATCCATCTCAATGGACTACATGTCGGGCCTCCTGTCCACCAAGAGGGGAAATGACTGTTTTTTTGTGGTTGTTGATTTCTTTTCCAAGATGGCAAGTTTAGCCACCTGCAAGAAGAACATCACAATAGAAGCCATTGTCAAGCTCTTCTTTGAACGAGTATGGGTACATTTTGGGATCCCACAAACCATTATCTCAGACCGTGATAGTCGGTTCCTTAGCACATTATGGTCGAGCCTCTATTCATTGTTGGATACCAATCTCACCAAATCCATTGCCTTCCACCCCCAGACAGATGGCCAAATTGAGGTCGTCAATTGGATGATCATACATATCCTGTGAATGTACAATTCAAAACACCCTCGCACATGGGATGAGAGTCTTCCCTATGTCCAACATAACTACAACCGAGCCCTGCATAGCTCAACTTTCCACAACCCCTTTCAGGTGGGGTTGGGATTCCAACCATTGGGTCCCATGGATGTTGCACTACCCCCGGTGACCACCTCGGCTTTATCGTCCCCTAATCCACCAAAACTTGACAAAGCCACCCGGTTCATTGAGCGGATCCAACACATCCGCCAATAGGTTCAAGATATTATACATAAGTCTAATGCTAAGTACAAGTAATGCCATGATCAACATCGGGTGCCACATAAGTTTCAGGTGGGAGAAAAAGTTTGGTTGCACTTGTAGAAAGAACGCCTTACAGGGCCCCATCGGAAGCTTCACCCACTCCGTTATGTGTCGTACACCATCACCAAGTCTGTGGGTGAAAATTCTTTTGAACTCAACATTCCCCCTTTCCTTGGCCTGCACCTAGTCTTCAACGTGGCTCTCCTTCAACCATATTTCCCACCATTATTGGACACCTCAAAGATAGCAAAGAAGTTGACACCAACAGAGATCAACACTGACTTCATGCAACAAGAATCCAATGATAATATTGTTGACACATATATCAAGGGCACTCGACAACAAAGGATCCAACTTTATCGAGTTGTCAAAGCAGGGCAACTCCTGCACCAAGGCAAGCGGCTCACCTGGGGCCAAATTCAACAGTAATTTCCTCATATGATGGGGGAACTCAACGCAATGGATACCATTGCTTCCTAAGGAGGGGGGATTGATCTAGGTGGATATTAGTGGCCACCCACCTTTTCCAACTCGCTCAAAATAACTTTATGGCAATTTTGGCAATTTACTATTTTTAACAGTTTTTAACTTTTGGGGCCATTTTGAGGGCCTAAATGAAGGTTTTTCAGGATCGATCTTCTTAATGACAATTGAAGGCTCTCACTGACCCCCTTAAAATTAATCTCCTCGATGATACCTTTCCAACGGGCTATTGTGCACCTAAAATGGAGATCGTATGCAAAAGTTATGACCCCGGGAAGTTGATGTACTAACTTACCCAAATGGGGCCCACATGACTTTTGGCACTTCATCTCCTAGGGTTAGGTTTTTGGATATCTAGGATTTTTGACATTCCTTCTTATTGTAAAAATTCCTTCAGAGCCTCATTGTAATCATCTTCTAGCAAATGAGCGCAATCGTCTCATCTCTTCTCCGAGATAAGCTGCCACCATTCCAGCAAGCTTGTTTTCCGTTGCATTTTACAGTTTCATCTTATTTCCTTATTGAATAGAAAACCGGTTTTACCATATCTATGTTATTCTGTGTTAAGTATCTTTTAATAATCTATATTCATTTCGTTCTGCTAATAAAATATGGATCAAGATTGTTCTAATGAGGAATATCCTTCACAAAGTCCTCTGATTCTTTATCTTTAGATTCCAAAGCTTCATATTTATTATTGGAGGGAATAGATGGGCAAGCTTAAGACCTGTGGTCAGGTTGATCCCCCCTATGATGTTGTTTCTTGTGCTTCCTTGAAACATGCTTGAATCCTTGATCCACATTATTTTTCCATAACTAAGATTCTTTAGTTTTAGTGCAACTTTTGGTGAAGTTCCCATATTCATGATAATTGTTACAATTGAAAGGAACTTGATCGTATTCTAGGGCCTGAAGGTGACTCCAACCACCTATATTAAGTTGAATCACCTCTGGAAATCCCTTTGAAAAATCCATGTCTACACATATTCTGGCACATGTCTAGGTATTGTCCTTTGGTTTAGAATGGGTTATAAATCGACCTAGTTTATTTCTTATGGATTCGAAGGAGGCTTCACCCCAAAATATAAGGGGAGGCATGGAATTCTAACCCAAACATGAGCATAAGAGATCTCCATATCTGGTTTAAAGTCGAGGGTCCAGTGGAAAATAAAATTTCCCATGGAGCCTACGAAATAAGGGCTAGATCTGAAGATATGGTCTCGATCTTCAATTGTTTTAAAAATAAATACATAAAATCATTTTCTGCAATAAAAATCCAAAGGGTCTTACTCATGCCAATTCTCAGAAATCCATTCAAGAACGACCCTAATACTGTGGGACAAATGCCTAAGAAATTATCAACTAAACCGCGCTTTGTCAAAATGATAGAATTATGTTTTCCACAGAGTTCCCCTATAAGTCTAGACTGGGGATGGAAACAACTCATTTGGCACGCCTTCCCACTTCGACGGAAGACTTGCCCATAATGATTCAGTCAATGAATAGGTTTCCCATGACCATCGAAAGTCGCTACTTGCACATCACTAAAATAAAACGGAACGTAAAGGAAATCAGAGACAAAAAAATGAGATCCAGGGTTCCAGAGACCAACGAACAGTCAACCCAAGACGCCGATGAGGGTTTACAAGGACGGGTTCAACGAAAAAGAAAAATATGAGATGACGAATTGAGATCCAAGGTTCCAAATACCAACAAACAAACAACAGGGACAACAACGATGGATTCCAAAGATGGGTGTGGCGAAAATGAACTAGGGATGGTAGCTAGGGAAAACCCTAGCTGCAACAGTAGAAGCACATGCTTCGACTCATCAATATTCTCTATCTTTATTTTGCAATAATTTAAATCCTGCACTGAGAAATATTATTCTCCTTTTATATAGTTTTTTATAGCTACAACACCTTTACATTTTAATCCCTCCCTAGGGGAGAGGTTCCAAGGCCCTCCCCTTTTCAAATTTATTAAATGAATTTGATAACTCATGGAATTGCTTCGAGAGATTGAGATTTGTTTACCGAGAGAATTGTTTCTTGTAATATGGTGGCCATATTGCCTTGACTATTGGCCTCCTAGTTATTAGATCTGAGCACATGAAAGAAATTGATTGTGTGAAATATCTAAGTTTCTTGATCAGATAGTTCTTTCGGATTCATCGCATAGGTTTTTGATATTCGACGTTTCAGACCAAACCAGTGTGGTCCATCATCAGGAAAATGTTATGAGATATGAAGGAAAAAAGATATAACAAGTGTAAATAAATACCTAAAAAGTTCTTATGAAGAGCCAACAATGGACCACACTGGTTTGGTTCGAAACGTCGAATATCAAAAACCTATGCAATGAATCCGAAATAACTATCTGATCAAAACAATGGTTGCAAAAGTCTTAGAACAAAAATATCTAAGTTTCTTCTTGAATTCTCTGAAATATGGCTCGAAGGTGAATGTTCTTTGGGAGGAAATTGAACCTTGCATGTTTAATTATCAATTTAGAGTACCCGATGAGTATGATATCAATAAGGCCTTGAGACTTTGCCAAAATTAGGCCCTATAAAAAGGCATATGCTTCTTCTTAGTTATTGGAATATTGTCCAATGCTCCATGAAAAGGTGGATTCCAATTTTCCTCTAGGGCCATACAACACCCCTCCCACACCTGTCACCCCATAATTAATTTCATCTTTAATAATATTTTATATAGTAGTTTTACCAAATTTTTCAATTTAATTAATTCTTAAAATATATTAAATTATAAAAAAATTAATGATATTTTTACCATATTTAAATATAAAATTGATATTATAAAAAATATTTAATATAATTTTAATAACATTTTCATTGTATTTAACGTCCACTTGAGACCAAAATTGGTCTATCAGACCTTATGAAAAGAAAGAGATTACTTGGATTTCTTTAAAATGTTATTTCGATGTTGAAAAAACATTAAGAGAAGCGTTCCAAGATCACTAAAGTTTTGATGACTCGGAAGGTTAGGAAGGTCGGTATTGTGAGAAATATTTGGAAATTGGGATCTAATTTGGGTATATGCAAGGCATTCTAGGAAAAAGTGTTTTTCATTTTCAAACCTCTTGGTATCACAAAGGTGAGAGATTGTTTCTTGCCAGGGTGTTTTGGGGATTGTCCAATGCCCAGTTTCACTATGCAACTCATGGGAATTATTTCTTATTTTAGCAATATTGATTCTCTTCTTTACACTAGTAAAAAAAGAAAGATACTTTTGATATTCAAGGTTTGGGTTAACCACCTCCTTATAATATCTTGATTTTATTTTATCCTCTAATTCTTTATTGCACCATATATTATCCTTAACTTTAGATTATACAATATCTGGAGTGGACAGATGGACTCATCCTTGTATCGCAACGAAGGCATTATGCAAGTTTGTGGAGTTGTGCACTGTGATTGAGGGGAATTCATGTAGAGAGTTGGTGGATTGAGAAAGTGAAGGTTCAAGACAAAAGACTTAGGCCATGGGTGCATCCAAGAATGTCATTGGAAAGGTATGATTGGTTTTGAGTTCTTGCATTTCCTAAGTGTTGCGGTGATTTATTTGAAGGGAATTCAAATGACTTGGTCATTCAATTGTAATCCATTTTAGTGGTGAAAACCGACAGACTTGAGGGTGGCTCAAGCAATGCAAATTTGAAGAAGTCATGTAACATTTGGGATGCTTGACTTGGGTGAATGTGCAGAGAGATTGGGTTGACCTACTTGGACGAGTCTTGTGGTAGACTTAGGAATATTTGGATGCAACTATGGAGGTGACTTGACCTTGGTGTGTTGGTTCCTTTGCCATATTTGTTGGGTCATATGATGAATTGATAGTCATGACGATAGTGCTAGAGTTTGGGCATTTGTAGGAGGTGCAAGGTAGTTCTATTCTAGGATATGGATGGGGTCAACAAAGAAGTCAACCAAGGATTGTTGATAGTCTATCTGAATGGGAAGAACGTATACCAAGTGACTTGGATGGTGTTAGCTTACCTTTGGTATGGGACATTAGATGAGGCATAGTGTACCCTGGTGACTTGTATATGATTGTGCCATGACTCAGAGATTCGAAGGGGGTCGTTGGTTGAGGTTGGAAGGAATATTGGTTCAGACGTGCCTAAGGCATGGAATTTATTTGGGGTGACTCATTCTAGTTGGATCACTTTGGACAATTTGTTGGGAAATTTTAGGAGTGTAGGCTTGTTGGCCATACTCATCACACATGTTGAATTGTAGAGAGGTGACTCGATGGAAGGAGGTGAGTTGAGGACTTTCCTTGGTTTGGAGGATTGTGCAAACAAGAAGATTTCATCATGAAGAGATTACTTGGGCATGAGTGTTTCTCTTACTTTGGGGCAACATGGTTGAGGGTGAAGCATAACAATTCCAAGGCATAGAGAGGTAGACACAACAACATGGTTGGGTTGTGAAGTAATGGGGAAAAGGTAGTATGGACATGAAATTATTGGAGTAGATGGGACATTTCATATATGAAGATGCAAATGAAGTGATCCAGAATGCTCACAAAATATCTGAAAGGATCCAAAACGCTCATCGAGGTCTAGGAGGATCCAAAAATGATAAAAATTTGACCACATTAAATTCTCTCTAAAAAGGACTTCATTGTGTAGAGCTCGACAATAGATTTCCAATAGTGCAAAAATCGCCTCAAACAGAGTTCGTATGTAGAAGTTATGGCCAATCAAAGTTGTGGTCAAACAGGGGAAAAATGGTAAAGTCAAAAGTCAAAGGTGACACGTGTCACCCTTACAACATCAGGATGATGTCATGTTAACGTCAACAGGGTGACATGGCAACATGACATCGTGCCATGTGTCACCTAGAAATGGACTTTTCAGGGGTCGATTTGGAACAATAAAAAAATGACATGTGTCATATGTATGGATGATGTGTCATTTGTATGGATGACATGGAAAAGAACAGTTGAAAATAGGTGGACCAATAATAAGCTAACACATGGCAGTCCATACACACAGGTGGTAGACAAGTCAACAGTGATGTGGCATAGGTCATACATTCAACCAATGATAGGCCACCACGTGGGCCAATCAAATGGTGCCACATGGCACCTTCCATAAGCCCAAGTTGGGTTGGGTATCAAAATTCTTATGGGCTCGGTGGGTTTTGAACCCTCGAGCTCCCATAGAATCTAAAGGGAATATTCCAGATTCCGACGAATTAACACTATGCGCTAACCACTATGCCACACTTATGACTTGTTATAAAAAACATATTAAAATATATTTCATATGTATGTTGATGTCAACGCAAGGTTCGGGTACAATTGGGCCAACCTAGCCCCCCATTTCAAGAGGTTTTGCCAACTTTAACAGTCTCCAAATATCCCTCCGAGTATTTAGTATACGGTTTGGGTTTGGTTCTAGTCTAGGTCTATATATAGGCACAAAACCCAATGTATATGATAAGGGGTGACACATATCCCGAGGTTGCATGGATTTCGAGACAATGGCACAAATCCTTGAGGTGTGCATGGATCCCAAGACAAAGGTGCAATACAGACTTATCATTTTGTGTGCCAAAGAGAAAGCCAAATTTTTGGTGTTGCATATATTTGCATGCCATGAGGTACTTTGTCCAAATATATGCATGTTTATACTCATTTTTCTCGTTTTCTTAAGAGGAGTACAATGGTGATGTTATTTTTGTACTAAGATGTTTTCTTTGAAAGTATTAGTATAGATTTCCATTAATGAGTGCCGTAGTGCATCGCTTGGTGTGTAAAGAGGGTAAAATTGAGCCAGTTCAGAATATGGTTGACTTTATACTCAGTTTTCTCATAATTTCTCAAGGAATTCAATGGTAAACTTTATGTTTGAGTTTGAGCAGTGGAATTGGAGAGTGAATTAAAATTTTGTTTTGTAAGTCTATTTTGTATTGTAATTTCACATTCTGAGATTATGAGAAGCAGTCTCATTGGTTTAAAGGGAACTCAGAGATGTAGTAAACTATTCCATCAATATTGTATAATTTGAGTTCTTTTATTTTCTATTGTGTTAACTCATTAATATTCCAATTAATCATCATTTAATGAGGTTTTGAATAATAAACACATCATCATTTTTCTCCAAATCACCTCAATACGATAAAAAATTATTCTGAATCAAGTTAGATGTTAAAATGGGTTTTTAAATATTAATATTGGTATCTAAGGATTTTCGGATCAAGTGGTATCATAGCTAGTTTTGACATGTATTTGCAAGTTGATGTGACAAGGTCCAAGACTCAAGTTGGTGAAGGTTTTGAAGAATATTTTTGAGAGGAAAAAATGAGTAAATCTCTCTTGAAGTTAAGGCTACAAAAGAACATTAACCGATAGATTCAAAAGTAGAAATCTGAATTAAAGATGTGGCTACAATCTCTCGAGGAGGAGAAGCTTAAGAGTCAATATTGATTGATATGTCATGAAGAATTTCATAGAATTTTTCATGAGTTGGAAAGGAAGTTTCAGACTACGGATTAGGTATTGGAACCACCAACACCATTCCATGAATATTGGCAAGTAGAGAATGTAATGTCTCTGATGTTAGAGAAACTAGATTCTTCAAAAGGCATGATCAAGAAAGATAATTCCTCGTATTATTTTTCTTTTCCCTGTCAAGATGGAGAATTCTCAAGGACAGATGAAGTAAGGAGAACTTCATATGAAGAGGTCCTTCATAAACATGTAGTCCTCAGGGAAAGGTAACATATGTAAGACATATCCAAAAAGGGGTTTCCATTCTAAAGAGGGGATGAAGACATTTTCCACTGGTAATATTGATAAGGACATATGGTCTACATATCCAAGTGCTTCCAGTGGAACTAGTAACCATAATATGGAGAAATGTCAAAGAAGAAAATTTGTACAAGAAAAATCATCCAAGAAGAAGGCTAAAGGTAAAGGTCATTTATCAAAACAAAGGAAAAGGAGGAATGAAAAGAAAGGATCGCGGTTCCAATATGGGAACAAGACACTCTTCTCTTATTGTGGTAAGAGTGGACATCATATTGAGAAGTGTTGGACACTTTATCCACACTTATGTCCGAAGAAAAACCATAAAGATGTAAAGGCACTTGCAAGAAGACAAGAAGCATCCCCAGGTGAAGTTAATAGTCTTGCCGAAAGATTTGAGAAAGAATAATTCCTAATGGTTGGTCTTAATAGAGTGACATATGAAGGCATCGAGGTATGGTTCATGGAAAATGGCTCATCTCGACACATGATAGGGATGTGATCAGTATTCCTGAATTTCTCGAAGATCGACACAGATTTCTATGTGGGATCTGGAACTAACACTAGACAAGCAATAAGAGGGTCTAGATATGTAAGATTCCAGCTCGAGTTAGGAGGATTTATGGAAATAGAACATATGTTATATGTTCCATATTTAAAATTAAACCTACTCTCAGTTTCAACTTTTGAAGATGAAGGATATGCAGTCACATTCCATAATGGCCAGGTACTTGTGTATTCAAGGGAAGATACTCAAGACACAACAATAGTTCTTTGTGTTTGAAAGGAGAGGTTATATGGGTTACTAGGAAGACCTATAGGCTGGTCTAATGGTTTCTTTGATTCAACATCAAATTCTGTTTCAGATTCAATGTTAATTTAGCATCAACATTATAGGCATTGTCAGAGATAGGAAATTGTGAGGCTCCCTCCAGTACTAAGGGAAGGATGAGTCCATGAATAAACCATCTATTAGAAAATATTTCATTGTAAATATGTATATTTGTAAATTGAAAGTTAATATGTATATGTAGATACCTTCTAAATCTATTTCTATTATTATATTAGAAGGCTTGTAAGTCACTCATTAGAGTATGTTAAGAGTGAGATGATTCTTGTAAGATTTCCATATAGCCACCGTGTATACTGTTAAGAGTGAGAGAAGTCTTATAATATTTATATATAGCCACCTTGTACATTTTTTTAAAGTGAGAGGAATCTTGTAAAGGTTTCTATATATCCGCCTTGTTCTAGAGTGTGAGGGATCTTATAGAGATGTCTAAGTCTTTCGACAACAGTGTAGACAAATGTAATTGTCTTGTTATCAACTAAGAACTGCATATGGACCGAATTGTCTAAGTTAACATTCTTATTCTGAAGAACTAAATGTGAAAGGAACATAAGGATGTCGGAAATTGGAACATGTAGATTGAAAGTGGGAAGAGCATCGAAGTTATGCAAATATTCCTAAATTTGGTGAATATAAGAGGCATATATTTGTAAAGATGTATGTTATAAGCATATCCAAGATATTATTTCATGTTCATGTAGATGTATACCTTGAGAAAAAAAAATAGTACAAATGTATACAGAGCATATGTTTATAGTTTCTTTCAGGGTAGGAGTGAGGAAATGGATAGGGAATTCATTCAGATACTTTTGCAAATACATCAAAAGTACATGAACAGTGAGGCATAGATCAACATTCGACTTGGTTTCATGATTGGGCGAGATAGAATCTCTTCAACAAAGAAGGAGATGAGAGTGGATATTGAGTATGGGATCCAGATCTAGATATTATAGAGATTCACTGAGTAGACTTTTGTTGTGAAGGAATCTATGAGCCAGAACCATAACTAGATTTGAACTAGTTTTAGTTGCCAAAAAGCCAAATTTAGAGCCATATTTCAGAAGTATACAGAAGTACATTGATCAAGTATCCAAGATCCAAGATGAAGACTTAGTCCCAAAATATTCAACAATGTGGAAGAGTGAAGAAGCGTCATCATCACTTAGTAGTTGACTAAGAGAATTTCAGTAAGGTGGAAGAGTGAGTAACAGTTATCATCATTGAGTTGTTGAAATATTCATACTTTTGGAGGACCAAAAGTTCTTTATTGGGAAGGTCTGATACAGGAGGATCTAGAAAGCTCACAAAAGGTCCAAGAGGATCCAAAATGCTCACAGAGGTCCAGGAGGATCCATAAATTCTCAAATTTTTACTATATTAAATTATATTTAAAATGAATTCATTGCGTAGATCTCGATGATATCTTTCCAACGACGCAAAAATCGCCTCAAACTGAGTTCGTATGAAGAAGTTATGGCCAATCAAAGTTGTGGTCAAACAAGGCAAAAAGGGTAAAGTCAAGAGTCAAAGATGACACGTGTCACCACTATAAGGGTGAAACGTGTACACATTAGGATGATTTCATGTGAATGTCAGTAGGTTGATGTGGCAGCATGACAAGGTGCCATGTGTCACCCAAAAATGGATGTTTCAGGGGTGGAGTTGGACCAATTAAAAAATGACACATGTCATCTGTATGGATGACATGGCCTCTGTACATTGATGTGGCAAGGAAAATTTGGCAATAAGTGGACGATTAATAAGCTTAAATGTGGCAGTCCATAGGCACAGGTGGCAAACAATTTAGTAGTGACGTGGGAGAGGTCGTACAATCAACCAATGATAGGCTGCCACGTGGGCCAATCAAATGGTGCCATGTGGCACCTTCTGAAATCCCAAGTTGGGTTGGGCATAAAAAGTGTTATGGAATCGATGGGTTTCGAACCCCCGACCTCCCATAGAATTTGGAGGGAATATTCCATATTCTAACTACTTAACACTATGCGCTATCCACCATGCCACACATATGACTTGTTATAACAAACATATTAAAATATATTTAATATGTATGCTAATGTCAGCGAAAAGTTCAAGTATTCTAACATTGATCAAGAGTCCAAGATCCATGATCCAAGATGAAGACTTAGTCCTAGAATATTAAACAAGGTGGAAGAGTGGAGAAGCTTCATCATCACTAAGTAGCTAACTAAGAGAATTTCAATAAGGTGGAAGAGTGAGTAAGAGTTATAATCACTAAGTTGTTGAAATATTCATACTTTTGGAGGATCAAAAGTTATTTAGTGGGAAGGTGTGATCTAGGAGGATCCAAAAATCTCACAGAAGGTCCAGGAGGATCCAGAATGCTCACAGAGGTCTAGGAGGATCCATAAATTCTCAAATTTTAACTATATTAAATTATATTTAAAATGAATTCATTGCGTAGAGATCGGTGATATCTTTCCAAAGATACAAAAATCACCTCAAATAGAGTTCATATGAAGAAGTTATGGCCGATCAAATTTGTGCTCAGATAAGGCAAAAAGGGTAAAGTTAAAAGTCAAAGGTGACACATGTCACCACTGGAAGGGTGAAACATGTCTTGTCCATACATCAGGATTATTTCATGTGAATGCTAGTAGGGTGATGTGGCAGCATGACAACGTGCTAGGTGTCACCAAAAAATGGACGTTTTAGGGGTGGAGTTAGACCAATTAAAAAATTGCACATGTCATCTGTATGGATGACGTGGCATCTGTACAATGATGTGGCAAGGAACATTTGGAAATAAGTGGACGAGAAATAAGCTTAAATGTGGCAGTCCATAGGCACAGGTGGCAGACAAGTTAGCAGTGACGTGGGATAGGTCGTACAATCAACCAATGATAGGCTGTCATGTGGGCCATTCAAATGGCACCATGTGGCACCTTCTAAAATCCCAAGTTGGGCTGGGCATAAAAATTGTTATGGGCTGGATGGATTTTAACCCCCGACCTCCCATAGAATCTGGAGGGAATATTCCATATTCTAACAACTTAACACTATGTGCTATCCACCATGCCACACATATGACTTGTTATAACAAACATATTAAAATATATTTAATATGTATGCTAACATCATCGCAAAGTTCAGGTATGCTAACATTGATCAAGTATCCAAGGTCCAAGATCCAAGATGAAGACTTAGTCCCAGAATATTCAACAAGGTGGAAGAGTGAAAAAGCTTCATCATCACTAAGTAGCTGACTAAGAGAATTTCAGTAAGGTGGAAGAGTGAGCAAGAGTTATCATCACTAAGTTGTTGAAATATTCATACTTTTGGAGGACCGAAAGTTCTTTAGTGGGAAGGTTTGATCTTGGAGGATCCAAAAAGCTCACAGAAGGTCCAGGAGGATCTAGAACGCTCAGAGAGGTCCAGGAGGATCCATAAATGCTCAAAGTTTAACTATATTAAATTATATTGAAAATAAATTCTTGCGTAGATCTTGGTGATATCTTTCCAACGACGCAAAAATCACCTCAAATAGAGTTTGTATGAAGAAGTTATGGCCGATCAAAGTTGTGGTCAAACAAGCGAAAAAGGGTAAAGTCAAAATTCATCCATACATCAGGATTATTTCATGTGAATGTCAGTAGGGTGATGTGGCAGCATGACAATGTGTCATGTGTCACCCAAAAATGGACATTTCAGGGGTGGAGCTGGACCAATTAAAAATTGACACATTTCATCTGTATGGATGATGTGGCATATGTACGATGATGTGGCAAGGAACATTTGGAAATAAGTGGACGAGTAATAAGCTTAAATGTGGAAGTCCATAGGCACAGGTGGCAGACAATCTAGCAGTGACGTGGTAGAGGTCGTACAGTCAGCCAATGATAGGTTGCCATGTGGGCCAATCAAATGGTGCCATGTGGTACCTTCTGAAATCCCAAGTTGGGTTGGGCATAAAAATTGTTACGGGCATGATGGGTTTTAAACCCCCAACCTCCCATAGAATCCAGAGGGAATATTCCATATTCTAACTACTTAACACTATGTGATATCCACGATGCCACGTGTATGACTTGTTATAACAAACATATTTAATATATTTAATATGTATGCTAACGTGAGCACAAAGTTCAAGTATGCTAACATTGATCAAGTATCCAAGATGCAAGCTCCAAGATGAATACTTAGTCCCAAAATATTCAATAAGGTGGAAGAGTGGAGAAGCTTCATCATCACTAAGTAGCTGACTAAGAGAATTTCAGTAAGGTGGAAGAGTGAGTAAGAGTTATCATCACTAAGTTGTTGAAATATTCATACTTTTGGAGGAACGAAAGTTCTTTAGTAGGAAGGTGTGATCCAGGAGGATTCAGAAAGCTCACAAAAGGTTCAGGATGATCCAGAATGCTCATAGAGGTCCAGGAGGATCCATAAATGCTCAAAGTTTGACTATATTAAATTATATTGAAAATGAATTCATTGCGTAGAGGTCGGTGATATCTTTCCAACGACGCAAAAATCGCCTCAAACGGAGTTCATATGAAGAAGTTATGGCTGATCAAAGTTGTTGTCAAACAAGGAAAAAAGGGTAAAGTCAAAAGTCAAAGGTGACATGTGTCACCACTGGAAGGGTGACACGTTTCTTGTCCGTACATCAAGATGATTTCATGTGAATGTGAGTAGGTTGATGTGCAACATGACAACGTGCCACGTGTCACCCAAAAATGGACGTTTCAAGGGTGGAGTTGAACCAATTAAAAAATGACACATGTCATATGTATGTATGACATGTCATCTGTACGATGATGTGGCAA
>ML783154.1:209122-243771 GCA_009831015.1 Picea engelmannii | reverse complement strand
ACCCAAGAATCACACTAGTTGGGAAAGAAGGTGCCTTAGGCACACAAACATGCCAAGGGGCTTGCCCAAGCATGAGGAAAAAAATGGGGAGGAAGCAACCAATATAAGAGATGCACCAAAGAGGTTGGGGCACATCGATATGAGGAGTGTACCCAATATTGGGGTGTGCTAGTCCTAAGGGATGCAAAGGTTGACAAGTGCATGGGTTCATTTAGGCATGTAGGTCCACGAAGTTGTGCGTCAATTCGTTTGGGCATGTTTATCCGTGAAGGGGCGCAACACACCCAATGGAAATGATGATTCGTGAAGGTGATGTTTGGAGTCATATAAAATAACAAGGGCGCACAACAAAGAAGGAACAAGAAAGAGAGAAAGATCAACAATGAGGTTTTGAGACACATTGGAAAAGGAGGGGTAAGGTCCCTCAAGGATTCAAGGATCCAAGTCACTCCACATGGGAGGAATTTTACTGCCTTGAGGTGAGTTTGTGGACAGAGTTGGGGAGACCTTCTTTGGGTTGAGTCTCATAGAAAGTAGGGTGAATTTGGAGTTGGGGAATTTTTGTCACAGGTTTGGGTGAGGCATGCTATGAGACAGAACCACGGGTCTATGTGAGGTCTTGCAATAGAGTAGAGACAATGAGTCTGTGGTGGGTGCACGTATGGGGTGCACCACAGGAGTTGTGAAAGTTGTTACAAAGGATGAGTCTTTGGGTGATGAATATATGTATGAATGTCTTGGTGAGGTGATGTGAGTTGTGCAAATCTTCCCAATTTGTAAGTTGAGCTGGGAGTGCCCATATTGTCATTGTTTCACAATAATAATACTTAGTTGGCTCTTAGGAAAGTCTTATGCCACTCACACTATATTTGTGTGTCATTTGTTTGTTTCGCAAGTTTTCTCTTTGTTTTGCATGTTCATGGATGTATGCTTAAGTGACTAAGTGTTAATATGTTAACAAATTGTCCAAATATACAAGTGAGTTTCACTAGAGAAGGAGTGTGACTCGCCCATAGCCTAGAACGAAGTATGGGTATTCTCTAGGTGAAGAGGCGTAGTCTGAACGAAGTATCCTTGGTGTTTCCAAGTAACCATGTGAGAATTGTCGTGGTGTCGCACACCCTCAACAGGTGCACGATCATAAAATATGGGCAAGAATCCTATGGGGATGTGACACCATGTGAGATGGTAGGGTTAATGCTCCGCAAATCCCACAAAACAATGAGGTTGGCATGATGATTAATAAAAAACATGAACCTTATGATGATATGGACATGTTATAATATTGTACCATGTATAGTGTAATTTACAAGGATAAGTGCAATTCTTTTGTAAATCAATTAATTTATGACACATAAATCCATTGAATAAAATATGTTAGCTAAATGATATTATAAGTTTGACTATGTGATTTTTTTTTTTTTCTTAAAAAAAAAACTTTATGGGATCCTCTTTCTTCTCTAGAATATTTGGATATAAGTCGGTTCAACCACCAACAACAATAGTAGTAAGTAACAACAATAATAATGAATAAATCAACAAGATTCGAACCTTAGCCATAAGAAAGAAAAAGACCTTATAATAAACATTTTTAAAAAATGGGCTAACCCATTAAGCTTAATCATATGATTTTTTATTAAAATAATTTATTGTTTTCAAAATTTTTTATTTAAAAATAAATATTTCGAAATTTTACATTTAATATATATTAAAACAAATGTGAAATTATTTACCTCAAAATCCATATCACAATGAATACATTAGTTACATACCACCTTAAGAGACATATGTTAAATATCTATAATTTACCTTCTTTGTCAAAATCCATCTGATGTGTCACAATCCATATCCCAATGAATACATTAGTTACACACCATGTTAAGAGAGATATGTTAGATATCTTTAATTTTCCTTCTTTGTTAAAATCCAAATGATGTGTCACACTTTATATAGGGAAACCCCACGTTATATCGATAAGAGTCACACAACCTTATCCTTATCTTGTCTCATGTGGAAAAACTAAATAGCTTGTACAACATGACGGCATGGTACTCTAATAACTTGCATCATTAGAGATAAGGGTCACACACCTTGATCATGTGGACAAACTAAAGAACATGAATATATAGTTCATCAATAACATTACATTGATTATTTGATATATGAGGTATACACCCATATTAAAAATATATCTGTCTACAATGAGTTTTATTTATAAAGTTGGTCAAACTTTTTGTCTGAGTGGGCCCACATAACATTAGTATTATATGCTTATATGCTTAAAAGAGATATCACATAGCCCTTATAAGCCAACTAGTTAGTGCAAGGATACAAAATAAAATTTACATTTCAAAGATATCACAATCAATTTAAGGATAATTCAAGGACAATATATAAGTATTTTGTACTACACATTACCCAAAATTCAAAGATTTAGATATAAAGAACAACCGTATATAAGAATTAATAAAAAAGTGTTAATAATTTATCAAAAGGGTTTATAATTTAACTTTTTTCTATAAACAATGTTGTAAATTTATGATATAAAAGGAATTTAAAATAAAAATTATTTTCTTTTCATTAATTTCATTTTTTTTTATTATGTAGAAAGAGGGGAAAATTTTATTGATATGAAAATAGTTTTAGAAAACGCATGAGGAGTACAAGTCCAAAATTTTCTATTTAGTTAGGAAAAATGCTCTACTAAGGGGCCACTGCAACTACTATTAACAACGTTAGAGTTTTCACATGGTGCTTATGCTTATAGGATTTACATGAATACAGACTGTAAAATATGCCCATAATATATATACAAAAATGGAACATTGATTAAAAATACTTTGATAGGAGTTCCAATTTGAAACCATTACCCTACATCCAATGTTAGAGCCTTCAATTTCAATCGAACATGAGCTTTTGTTGGGGAAGAGACTTCTTCTAAGATTCTTGGAGTGTCATTGTCTGTTGGAGGGGTCATAATTTGCTTAGGCCCGGTGCAAATTTCTTCCAATTGTTGTCGAAGAGCTGAACATTCATCTTAGAGCTTAAGAATGGTCTATCTCTATTGTATTGATTCTTCCAAAACTGTAAGCATTTGGGCCGAGAGTCCATTGTAGTTAATTTGCAGGGAGAATACTGATTTTTGGGTGTCAAATAACTCCTCCTCTAGTTGTTCCACCTTTCTTTCCGAGCATCTTGAATTCTTGGTGTCCATTTCTTTCCATCAACACCTAATCTCACAGGTGTGGTTAAGAGAGAATAGGACCTTAGAAGTTTCCAACATAGTGATAGAGATGAGAAGAATAGAGGATCCATGCTTAAGATATAAAATATCCTACATGAGAGTTGAACCAATTTCACTCACTCTCCACCTTCAGAACTGAGGAAAATATGTATTAAAAATTTCGGACCGAAGCCAACGATAGAGTTAAAACTTCAAAATCTCCATCTTGCTAGCTATACTATGGTAGAAATGAACCAAAATTACCAGGTTGGATTTGATGAACCAAGACCAAGACTTCCATGGATTCAAACTTACTACTTCCTGATTGCAAGAATAAATCCTTACAAATTGACTACACAAGAGAATGCAGAAGAAAAACATAATTAACTCAAAATCCAAGCTATCCCATCGCTATATGCAATGTTACCCAAAGTTCGTTGGGAGCCCCATGAGTTTCCTATTTTTGGATCTTTCACTTTACAATTTTTGTTTGATTTTCTTTCTCTTGTTAGAGGGGGAGAAGGATGGGGATTGTTCTTTAGTATTTCTACATAGGTGGGAGATTTAGGATATTCTCCCTCCCGTGCATCTCCCATCTCCACTCCCACATATAGATCAATGGGAGCAGCGGAAACCCCAATTGGAGGTCTATCCACAACATATGGATCTAAGACCATCCCATGCGAGGATGCATTGCCCTGACTCAGGGAATTCTTACCTTTAGATGAGTTTTCAGGATTCTTTTGTTATTTTATTGGTTGTTCAGATTTGATCTCTAGATTGTTATGATGAGAAACATCCTCCACAAATTCCTCTGATTCTTTATCTTGAGATTCCAAAGCTTCATATCTATTATTGGAGGGAATAGATGGGAAAGCTTGAGACTTGTTGTTAGGTTGAGCCCCCCTAGGATGTTATTTCTTGTGCATTCTTGAAACATGCTTGAATCCTTGATCCACATTATTTTTCAATGGCTAAGATTATTTAGCTTTGGTGCAACTTTTGGTGAATTTACCATATTCATTATAGTTGCTACAATTGAAAGGAACTTTCTCACAGTCTAGGGCCTGAAGGTGACTCCAACCATCTATATTGAGTTGAATCACCTCTGGGAATCCCTTTGAAAATTCCATGTCTACACATATTTTGGTGCATGTGTAGGTATTGTCCTTTGGTTGAGAATGGGTTATAAATCGACCCATTTTATTTCCTATGTCTTCGAAGGAGGCTTCACCATAGAAAATGAGGCGAGGGGTGCATAATTCTATTCCAAATAGGAGTAGACGATATCTCCATATATGGGTTAAGGTCAAGGGTTTAGTGGGAAAGTAAAATTCCCATGGAACCTAAGAAATAAGGGCCATATATGAAGATATGGTCCTAATATTCAATGCTTTTAAAAATAAATACATAAAATCATTTCTTGCAGTAAAAATCCAGAGGGTCTTGCTCATTCCAATTCTAGAAAATCCATTCAAGAAAAACCCTAGGACTAGGCCAAAGGCCTAATAACTTATCGACTAAACCATGCTCTATCATAATGATAGAATTTTGTTTTACCACAGAGTTCCCCTATAAGTCCAGACTAGGGATGGAATCAACTCGTTTGGCACACCTACTGACTTCGATGAAGGGATTGCCCATGATACTTCAGAAAACGAAGAGGCTAGCCACGACCATCGAAAGATGCTACTGACACATCACCAAAATAAAATGACGCGTAAAGGAAATCAAAGATGATGAATTGAGATCCAGGGTTCTAGAGACAAGCGAACAATCAACTCGAGATGACAACTAGGGTTTACAGAGACGGGTGTAGTAACAAAGAAAAATATGAGACGACGAACTGGGATCCAGGGTTCCAAATTCCATCGAACATAAAAATGGGACGATGGCGATGGATTCCAGAGGTGATTCGATGACAACAAACCAGGGATGGAAGTTAGGTAAAACCCTATATGAAACGGTAGAAGCCCGCGCTCTATGAAGGGGTGCAAGACACACAATGGAAATGATGATTCATGAAGGTGATGTTTATGAGTTCATATAAAATAACAAGGGCACACAACCAAGAAGGCACAAGGAAGATAGAAAGATCAACACTGAGGTTTTGAGGCACATTGGATAAGGAGGGGTGAGCTCCCTCAAGGAGCCAAGTCACTCCACATGGGAGGAATTTTACTGCCTTGAGGTGATTATGTGGACAAAGTTGGGGTGACCTTGTTTGGGTTTAGCCTAGTAGAAAGTAGAGTGACTTTGGAGCTGGGGAAGTGTTGTCGTAGGTCTAGGTGAGGCATGTTATGAGATAGAACCACGGGTCTATGTGAGGTCTTGCGACAAAGTACAGATAGTGAGTATGTGGTGGGCGCACATCTAGGGTGCACCACATGATTTTCGAAAGTTGTTACAAAGGATGAGTCTTGGGGTGATTAATCTATGTATGAATGTCTTGGTGAGGTGATGTGACTTGTGCGACTCTTCCCATTTTGTAAACTGAGCTAGTAGTGCTCATATTGTCATTTTTTCACAATAATAAGACTTAGTCAGGTATTAGGCACGTCTTATGCCAACTGCACTATATGTGTGTGTCTCTTGTTTGTTTCACAAGTGTTTTCTTTGTTTTTCATGTTCATGGATGTATGCTTAAGTGACTAAGTGTTAAGTTGTTAGAAAATGATCTAAGTATACAAGTGAGTTGCATTGGAGAAGGAGTGTGACTCTCCCATAGCCTAGAACGAAGTATGGGTATGCTCTAGGTGAAGAGGCATAGTTTGGACGAATTATCCTAGGTGTGTCCAAGTATCCAAGTGAGAACTATCACAGTGATACACACCCTCAATAGGTGCACAATCGTAAAATTTAGGTAGGAATCATATGGGGACATGACACCATGTGAGATTGTAGGGTTAATGCTCCATAATCCCCCAAAAAATAAGGAGGTTGGCATGAGGATGAATAAAAGACAATGAACTTATGATGACATGGACATGTTATCATATTGTACATGTATAGTGTAATGTACAAGGATAAGTGCAACTCGTGTGTAAATTAATTAATTTATGGCACATAACCCCCTTGAATGAAACATGTTAACTAAATGATATTCTAAGTTTGAGCATGTAAATTTATTTTTTTTCTCAAAAGAAAACTTTACAAGATTCTCTTTCTTCTGTACAGTATTTGGATATAAGTTAGTTCAACAACCCACATCAATAGTAGTGAATAAAAATAATAACAAGGTCAGTTTCAAAGGCAACAATTCCTTGCCTTTAGGGACTTGTTTACTTAAAGCCATTAAAGAAATTTCAGAAGTAAGAATTGCCAAGTACAAGAGAATGAGACTGTGTGTTTTTTATCTTGGATATTACACATGTAAGTGTGCATAGTAGTTGTTACACGTCCCCAAACTTAATAGAGACAAGAGTTGCATATGCCAAACTTAACAGAGACAAGAGTTGCATATGCTCCTATATTATGTAGGTTACCTTCTTGTTATTGTTGAGTTCGCCTTGAAATTGTGTTACCTTCTTGTTACTTGTTACTGTTGAGTTCACTTTGCAATCAGATTTGCAATCCAATAATATATGGATATTATCTCCACATAAACATATATACATTTTTTTAAACTAAAATTAAAACCCATTTTTGAATGTTTAAAACATAGAAATGATAATTTTAAAAATAAAAACAATAATAGTTAGATATCTAATTTTGAATTATTAGATATGCTTCCAAAAAAAGGCTTGCCAACCAGTTAGTAGTAGTGGAGTTTAATACTATTTTATTGTATCGAAGACTGACGTTTTCTTTATCTGCATGCAACACACCTGGCATCTTTTACTACCACAAATAAGTTTAATACGTGTAAATGCAGGTAGAGAAACATGGGGAGTCTTGTTGCAATAGAGTAGAGGTCGTGTGGGCATTCTGGGCACTGGTAAATTCCTTACCGGATCATAGTATCTCAACCAAACGTGCATCAAAATTATCACTCTCATGTGACTAAACACACACTAGAATTGAGGATATTATTCACTTTGGAAGACTCCTTGAATAATAAATTCATCAATCCGGACATAAGATACCAAGGGCTATCGTGTTTGGGGTTGTCTTCAATAAAAGGTTCTCTTCAAAAAATACTAGATATGTGTTTGTAGCCGGCCAGTCAGCCAAGCATTCCGCAGGTCCATCCATGGCGAAACTTGGAGGGACATGCTTTCCAGTGTGGCAAGAGATCTAAACTGAAGAAATATTCCAACTCTAAAATGCATATGAACAAATCCTATATGATAGCGGGCACATCATCTTTGCTCATTTTCATGCTGGTAATGAGCATTTTAATCTTTTATAAAATTACTAGATAAAATTCTCATAGGTGTCCAGAAAATGATCTCATCTCTTTCCGTAATATTTTTTTCCATGCATTTTTGACAGGGAATACGATTTACATAATGGAATAAGATTTAATATTGATTCAAATGTATAGGGAATAGTATTTGAAAAATGAAATGAGATTTTAATTTGAATGTTGCAAAGTGAAATGAGATTTTAACTTGAATGTACAGGAAATAGGATTTTCATAATGGGATGAGATTACCTGCATTCATGTAGGCATGTTCCTGTACTCACATGGACGCGTGACCTACATGGCCCAAAAGTGTTTGAATTCTATTTACTCTAAAAAACTGTCTATATAAGTAGCATTATGAGTTTGTCACTATTGAAAAAATCTATACATCGACTACACAAAGGTAAACAACTTATTGAATACTCAAAGGATGTGGCAAGTAGGGAAAGTTACGCCACAAACAATGAATTTCTCAAAACAATATCAAAGTTGACAAAGAATTTTGAGTCACTGTAGATTTGTTGTAGTTAAAGATTTATCAAGCGAAAGGATTTATCAGGCAAAAGGAAAGAGGAAGAAAAAGGACCTACTATGACAAAGGAATAGGAGTTGAGGAAGACCATGGTGGCAGAGCCATGGCATGAGAAGCCAGTCCAAGTTCAAGGGAAGATCGATGCCACATAGCATCACACACTACTTTTAGTGCATACATTGTCAGAGAAGCACTCACAGCTCCACATCTTTCAATGACATCATATTCCATTAGATGCCTTCCTTCATGCCTTCAGTACCTCTTTGGATATTGATCTCAATTCTGCCATTCAAATAAGGTACTCTCATTTTTCTTTCCACTGGTAGCTGGTTCAATTCTCGTAGTATTGTGTTGCTAGCTCTAATGTTAGCTAGTACATCGCCTATTGTATTTCTTCTATTATGTAGTCATACCTCTTTCGGTGCACAAACTAACCAGTGGAGCCATCCATCCAGAAATCCCATTCTTGACTTTCGAAGATTCTATTCTAACGCATTTGACTAATGATCGATCGCAGCAATGTGTCAATTCCTTTTCCCATCGATTGGGCTTCATCAATCACAGGTCCCAGGTTGTAGGGAGGTGGTGGGAGGAACTAAACTGCTCTTCATGTTGCTAGGATTTGCCCATACTTTTTGTGTTGTTGGGATTGTAGCGAACCATCGACTAAACCCTAACTATAAATAGGCCGCCGAGGAGAGTTATAGTTATGGAACCATAAATGAATGGCCACTGAGATGAGAAGAAGGTATTTATTCTAGGAAGGAGAAGGAGAAAACCATTGTCATTTCGTGGAGCATAGACCAGTTTCATCGAGCATGGTGTTTAACATCGACCAGTGTCATTGGTGGAGCGGTATGTGTCATTGGTGGAGCATAACAGTTAGCGTCTATGCATTTGAGAGGGACTAATAAACATGCCAAAAAAACCTAAACATTTAATGTCTGGAACTAATACTAGACCTGAGGTCTAGCATTAATCCCTATAGCTCAAAACTCTCTCAAAAATTTGCCAACTATGTGACAACTTTCCTAAGTTTTGTCTCGATATGAGGCCAAATAAGAGCTCAAACCAAAAACTTTGGGTAAAAAATGAAATGCAGCTGCGGAAATTTATCTACCTGCCAAAAATTTAAGTTAAAACATAAGTTTACATGCATGATTAATAGAAACACACATAACCGTTTACTATAGTCCCTACTAGCCCGAAGGGAAGGGACTAATAATAATGAATAAGTCAACAAGATTCAAACCTTAGCCAAAATAAAGACAAAGCCCTTATAATAAACATCTTTAAACAATGAGCTAATTCATTAAGCTTAATCATATGATTTCTTATTAAAATAAAATTGTTTTCTAATTTTTTTAATTTAAGAATAGATATTTCAAAATATTAAATTGAACATATATTACAACAAATGTGAAATGATTTACCTCTCACAATCAATTTAAGGATAATTCAAGGACAATATATAAGTATTTTGTACTACACATTACCCAAAGTTGAAACCAACGATTTAGATCATAAAGAACAACAGTATATAAGAATTAATAAAAAAGTATTAATAATTTATCAACAGGGTTTATAATTTATTTTTTTCTATAAACAATGTTGTAAATTTATGGTATAAAAGGAATTTAAAATAAAAAATATTTTCTTTTAATTAATTTTATATATTTTTTTAATAGAAAGATGGGGAAATTTTATTAATATGAAAACAATGTTAGAAAACACCCAAGGAGTATAACAAGTCCAAAAATTTCCACTAAGTTAGCAAAAATGCCCTGTTGAGGGGCCACTACAACCATTGTTAACAACATTAGGGTTTTCACATGGTGTTTGTGCTCGTAGGGCTTGCCTGAATACAATTTGTAAAATATGCCCATAATATATATAAAAAAATGGAACATTGATTAAAAATACTTTCATAGGAGTTCCAATTTAAAACCATTACCCTACATCTAGTGTCAGAGCCTTCAATTTCAATCGAACATGAGCTTCTGTTGGGGAAGAGGCTTCTTCTAATTTTCTTAGAGTGTCATTGTTTGTTGGAGGGGTCATAATTTTCTCAGGCTTGGTGTGAATTTCATCCAATTGTTGTTGAAGAGATGAAATATGCTAAAAACTGTAAAATGCAGACTGAAAACAAGCTTGCTAGAATGGTGGAAGCTTATCTCTGAGAAGAGATGTGACAGATACACTCATTCACAAGAAGATGAGTACACTGAGGCTCCGAAGTCCTTTTAGTAATAAACATGAATTCCAAAATCTTAGACATCCAAAAACCTAACCCTAGGAGATGAAGCGCCAAAAGTCATGTGGGCCCGATTGGGGTAAGTTAGTACATCAACTTCTCGGGGTCGTAACTTTTGCATACGATCTCCGTTTAGGGCGCACGATAGCTCGTTGGAAATGTATTAACAAGGATATTCATTTAGGGGGCTCAACAGATCCTTTGAATATTAATGAGGTGCCTGATCACGAATAAAAACATCATTTAAGCCCTCAAAATGGCCTCGGAAGTTCAGGAACCGAAGAACTGCTAAAAATAGTAAGTTGCCAAAAAACATTTTTGAGTCTGTTGGACAAGGTGAGTGGTCACCTAGATCCTCTTGGATCAATCCTCCCCCCTTAAGAAGCAATGGTGTCCATTGCGTTGAGTGCCCCCGTTAGATGAGGAAATTTCTACTGAATTAGGCCTCAGGTGAGCCACTTGCCTTGGTGCAGGAGTTGTCCTACTTTGACAACCCGATAAAGATGGATCTTCTACTGGTGAGTGACCTTGACCTATGTGTCCACGATATGATCAGTGGATGCTTGTTCCATGCAGTTAGGGTTGAGATATGTTGATGTCAATTGTTCTGATATCTCCGAGGTGTCCAATAATGGTGGAAAATAAGGCCGAAGGAGGTCCACATTGAATACTGGGTGCAAGACAATGAATGGGGGAAGGTTGAGCTCAAAATAATTGTCACCCACATCCTTGGTGATGGTGTAGGGTCCATAACAAAGTGGACGAAGATTCCAATGAGGCCCTATAAGGCGTTCTTTCTGCAAGTGCAACCAAACTTTGTCTCCCACCTGAAACAGGTGTGGCACCCAGTGTTGATCATAGTGTTTCTTGTACTTGGCATTGGACTTCTATAAAATATCCTGAACCTGTAGGAGGATGTGCTAGATCCCCTCAATGAATCGGGTGGATTTTTCAGCTCTAGTTGGAGTATGCGACGAGTCTGCCTAGGTGGCCACAAGGGGTAGTGCAACATCCATCAGACCCAATGGTTGAAATCCCAATCCCACCTGAAAGGGGTTGTGACCAGTTGAGCTATGTATGGATCTGTTCTAGCTGTGTTGAAAATAGGGAAGACTCTCATCCCAGATGCGGGGGTGCTTGGAATTGTACATGCATAGGATGTGCACGATCATCTGGTTGACGACCTCAGTTTGGCCATTCGTCTAGGGGTGGAAGGCAGTGGACTTGGTGAGCTTGGTTTCCAACAGTGACCAGAGGCTCAACCAAAATATGTTGAGGAAATGGTTGTCCTGATCTGAGATAATGGTTTTTGGGATCCCAAAGTGTACCCACACTCGTTCAAAGAAGATCTTGGCAGTGGCCTCCGCTGTGATGATCTTCTTGCAGGAGGCCATAATTGCCATCTTGGAAAAGTGATCAACAACCACAGAAACACAGTCATTTCTCTGCTTGGTGGATAGAAGGACCGACATGTAGTCCATTGAGATGGATTCCTAGGGCTTGTTATGATCCAGAATTGGATCCAGGAGCTTGATGGGGCTCAGAAAGGCCTAAAAATCAAAGTTGTGGAATGCTCAATAAAACAATATGATCACAAAGTGCCCATCGTAAGATTTCTGACGGTGCAAACGGATCGAAAGATAGACGTTGTATGAGAAAGTTATGGTGGTTGAATATTTTGGTCTTCTCCAGCAAAAATAAAAAAATCAATGGCAACATGACATGTGGCAAGTGATGTGATCGCATATGACTGGAAATGACATGGTTAAATGTCATTTTGATACGTTATCTTATTATAAACCCACCAAACCATAACTTAAGCCATTTTAAAAGAATTGAATCACCCATATGAAATACTTTTTTTTTTTTTTTTGTTAATTTGTGCGGGACCCGTTGGCTACGCGATTAACCTGTGGCTTGAGAAACCGCGACTCAGGGGCATCTAAGCTGTCAAAATCACCCGGGGATCACACCCGGCCTGAGCCACACCAACCCTTAACATGGTTGGATTTTTTGTCCCCGCAAGTTTCGAACCGGTGACTTTAACATCACGGAGTGGCTTAACAACACACTCCGTCACCGACTGTCCTACACCTCGGGGACTCACCCATATGAAATACTTTAAAACATTAAAGTGGATTGGTTTAAATTATGATATGGTTATATTCCAAAGTTTTATAAACCACATATCATGTGATTCGAATTCCAAATAATTCGTGTCAAATCAAAGTTTAAAGGCCACAAAATAGTGTAATATATATGGTTGTTATAACCATATAATATGTTCCCATTTCATAGTTGATGCCACGATGTTATATATGGTTGTTCAACCATATAAAAAAGCACTATATTATATATTAAGGCCATATCACTATATTGTGGGCGCTTTATAGTACATGCCACAAATTTATGGTAAAGGTGGATCGGAAATCTTATAAGAAGGTTTATTTAAAACCTGCTATCATATATTTTAGCCACGAACCATATATAGTGTTGTTGTAATATGTGCGCGCCATATATTTTGGCATAAAACTTTGGATAATGGTTATTTTAGCCATTTCATGCCATAAATTATGCAGATTTCAAGCCAAGAAATCGTGGGTTGTTGGGATTCGATCCCACAACCTCACATTATTTAACCAAAGGATTTACCACTGCACCAGGGGGTCGAATTGATGCAGATTAAAGAATAATAGTGTTATTTATGCAGAGAAAGCCAGCGAATTAAGAGAACTTTGGAGGCCATTTCTAGAGGCTATACTCAGCCTTTTTCAGTGCCGTCAATTGCCTTGGATTTCTAAGGTCGAGCAGAACACAGTGAGATCAGTATGAAGTCCATTTGATGTACTTTTTATGTAATTTGAAAGCATTGAAGAATAAATAAAGAAGCCTCCCCCACTGAGACAAAGGCCCAGAGACGTAGGCAACGTTGTGCCGAACTCCGTTATCAATTCTCTTGCTATGGTTTGTTGTTTATTACTTTATTTCAGATCTGCATATCTGTATATGGTTGTCATAATTCCTCTCTTTTCCTCATTCTTTCATTAAGCTTCTCAAATTGGATAATTAACGCATGCAAAATTAAAACTCAACCATAGTCATTAAAAGATCCTACGGATCATGTTAGGAGTAGGAAGAAGAGTGTACATGTCTTGTTTCTTAATGGTCGGTTTGGAAATAGCACAGGTAGTGCAGGACCGGATATACTTCCTGACATCCTATCAAAGTTTTGGCCAGTAGAAATGTCGCTGCAACACTACCACTGTCTTTTCCACATTGAAGTGTCCTTCCACTCGACTGTAGTGGAATTCCCAAATCATCTTCCCTCACTTGCTTGATGGAACACATAGATGGCCCAAATGGTACAAAAACCCATCCTGAAGATGGAAATTGGTGACAGTTGTGTTTGCTCCCAACATCTGGTAGGTGTTAGAGAAGTCAGGATCTGTCTCATAGAGGTGGGGCCATACGAAGGTCTCATAGCCGCAATAATTGAGCAGTGTGGTGAGTGTCACGACTGGAGATCGGTTGAGGAAATCAACGACTCAGTTGGTACTTCATGTTTTATACTTGATGTTGAGGTGGAACTGTTGCAAATATTTGGACCACTTCTGATGGCGGTCATTCTGCAATTTTCCTTGTGTCTGCATGAACTACAGTGGATTATGATCACTTTGGATGACTGTCTCCTTCCAAAGAACGTAATGCCTCCATTGGAGGCAGTCTTGAACAATGGACTACATTTATTTGTCGTAAGTATGGTACTTACGAATGACATATAATAATGTCTCACTATGATAGGCCACAGGGTGGCCGTGCTGAGTGACGATTGCACCCACAACATAGTCTGACGCATCTGTCTCAATATCAAAGGGTTTTTGTAGGTCAAGTAATGAAATCACTAGGGTGAAGCACAAGTGTTGTTTTAGATCATCGAACATTTTATGTTGTGACATGCCCCACAAAAAAATTTCCTTACCACCACCTCTGGTTATTTGGCTGAGGGCCTATGCAATATGGGAGAATCCCAACACGAACCTTCGATAGAAATTGGAAAGGCCTAAGAAGATCCGAAGCTCAGTGAGCGTGGTTGGGGTTGGCTAGTCATGAATGACTTGGATATTGGCTAGATCAACATGCACACCATGTACATCAACAATGTACCCTAGATACTAGACCCTATCCATGTCTAAGAAGCATTTTTCCCAGTTGGCATATAGCTTGTGTTGTCACAGAGTGTGCAAAACCTACTGAATATGATGCAACTATTTTGCCCAAGTCTTGTTTTAGACGAGGATGTAATCAAGATACACCACCACAAAAGAATTAGTGAAAAGCCGCAAGATATCGTCATCATCCTCATGAAAGTTGTTGGGGCATTTTTCAAACCAAAGGGCATGAACAACAATTCAAAAAGATCTTCTTTTGACTTGAAGGAATTTTTCCATACATCTGTCGGTTCTATTTGGACCTGATGGTAGCCAGACTTTAGATCAATCTTATTGAAGTATTTGTCCCCCTTACGCTGGTCAAGGAGATCGTTGATTCGGGGAATCAGGTATTGGTTCCCGATTGTGATTTTATTTAGGGCCTGGTAATCAATGCAAAGTAGACAAGTCCCATCTTTCTTCTGCACTAGCACGATTGCGCTTCCACAAGATGATGAGTTGGGTCGGATATGCCCCTTGTGGAGCAGTTCTTGGATCTGACACTTGATCGCCTCATTTTCTAGCAGAGAGAAGTGATAGACTGTCTCATTGGCTAGTGGTGCATTGGGGGTCAGATTGATGAGATGCTTGACTTGACAGTGCAGAGCTACCCCAATATATGATGAGAAGATGTCTTTGTATTCTTCCACGACCTTATACACTTGCTTCTACTGCGTGGAGAGGTCGGCCACAGAGGCCATGGATGTGGATGCAACCTTTCTCTCACTCTGAGAGTGAATCACGAAGAATACAAACTTCTCGGTTTGAGAAATGACCTTCCTGCATTGCTTCGAAAAGATCAAGGAAATAAAACTAGTTGGGACTACCTTGGGTATCTTGTACAATTTCCTGTTCAAAGTAATAATAACATTGTGAGGCCTAGACTCATATACAACATGACATTTCCATAAATAAGGTTGGCCAAAATAACATCACAAACTTCAAGGGGAGAAACATCACATAATACCTCATCTTTGAATGGTTTGATGCCATACAACATACGACACTATTGGCTGACGCGAAGATCGATTCCTTGACGAAGCCATTCGATGGTGTAGGGTTGCGGGTGTGGAATTTTCGGCAAGGCTAGCCGCTTGATGACCTATGCTGAGATGTGGTTTTTCTGTCTACTGCTATCAATGATGAAGTGAAACAAAGTGCCTTTTACCCACATCTTTGAATTAAAGAGGCGCTTTCTTTCCTCTAGCTCATCAGGTTCACTAGGTTGGATCTTGGTGATTGAAACAATGCCATTGGGTTCTGCATCAATGATCTATCTCCCCTTTTCTGGTTCTGACTCATAGTCGAAACCTGCATCTGATTTAGAGGATTCTACCTTAGCCACCAATGAATGCTTTGAGCGGCAATCAACATTGTTATGCCAGGGGATCTTATGGAAGTCGCACCACTTCCCGATATATTTCTTCATCTTCCCATTGTAATTCTTTTCTTGCAGCTTGGACGAGTTGTCTCGATGTTTCCCATATTTGATCTGTCTTTTGTTCTGTGGGTTGGGGCTTCCCTTTCCCTACTTCTGTTGTGAGGGGTTCGCAGACCCAAACTGTCATGTCTTTTGTTTTAGCTTCTGCTCGATTTTGACGACATATCTATAGGCCACGCCCAAGGATGAGATGTCCAAAAAATCTCCTGTCTGGATGTATCTATGCAGACCAAAGCGATACTTGAGCACCATATATCTCTTATAATATTTGATACCCATCTTGGTCCGCAAGGTATGGAAGACATCAGTGAACTTTGGCACTATTTGGTGAACTCTGGCACTGTTTGGTCTCTTTCCTGTCGTGGTGTGGTCCATCTTGTAAACAAGTAGTCATAACTTCTAACCGGGTAGTATTTTTCCTTAATAGTATCCCTGAAGGAAACCCAAGTGGGTGCAACTACAAATAATGTGGATCCTTCTATTTCCTTTTTCTCACAGAAAGTCTCCCACGAATCTTTGACATGGGGGATGACCTTGAGGAGCACAAATGTAATCTTTTCTTTACTAGGAAAGTTGTGGACAGAAAAAGACCCTTCTATAAGGTTTAACCATTTATCTACTTCATTGGAATGTATTTGACCTTCAAATATAGGAATATCAAAATTGATATGTACCTTAAAGGGGGTTGCACCTCCGCTTGAGGTGGATGCGTCACTTGTCGACAGCCATTGAAGGATTTGTGCAAAGATTTCCATCATCTCGTTCCTATGTTGCTCAAGGGCTTACTCGAGAAACATTTTGAAAGGATATCCTATCTTGTAATCTTTATTTTCACCCTCCATGGATGTTTTATTGGGCGTGTGAGAGAAGTTGTCCTCAATAGAAATAAGCTCGAGACCCAACTCTCTATACCTTGACTGCGTCGGGGACATACATTATAAAAATGACAAGGAGCAGACCGATCTGATACCATTGATCTAGATTTATGAGCGGAACAAAATGAAACCACATATTTATAATATTAACACAGAGACACAATGAAAAATAACATAGATACAATAAAAATAGGCTTCTATTAAATAAGAAATATGTTGAAAATTGTAAAATGCAGACTGAAAACAAGCTTGCTAGAATCGTGGCATCTTATCTTTGAGAAGAGATGTGAAGGCTATGCTCATTCGCAAGAAGATGAGTACAATGAGGCTATGAATTCATTTTTACAATAAACATGAATGCCAAAACCCTAGACATCCAAAAACCTAACCCTAGGAGATGAAGCGCTAAAAGTCATGTGGGCCACGTTGGGATAAGTTAGTACATCAAATTCTCGGGGTCGTAACTTTGGCATACGATCTCTGTTTAGGGAACACGATGAGGATATTCATTTAGGGTGATCAATGAAATACTTCAGATTTTATTTAGGTGTCTGATCACGAAAAAGCGTCGTTTAGGCCCTCAAAATGGCCCCAAAAGTTCAGGAACCAAAAAATTGTTAAAATAGTAAGTTGCCAAAAAACTGTTTTGATCCAATTGGACAAGGTGGGTGGCCACCAAGATCCTCCTAGATCAATAGAGGATCCATGCCTAAGATATAAAATATCCCACATGAGAGTTGAACCACCTTCACTCACTCTCCACCTTCAGAACTAGGGAAAATATATATTAAAAAGGTCGAGTTGAAGCTAACGACATAGTAGAAACTTCAAAATATTCATCTTGCTAGCTATACTATGGTAGAAAGGAACCAAAATTACCAGGTTGGATTAAATGAACCAATAACTAGACTTCCTTGGATTCAAACTGACTACTTACTGATTGCAAGAATAAATCCTTACAAATTGATTACACAAGAGAATGTTGAAGCAAAACATAATTAAATCACAATCCAAGTTATCACATCTCTATATGTGATGTTACCCAAAGTTCATTGGGAGCCCCCTGATTTTATTGATTCTGGATCTTTCTCTTTAAAATTTCCATTTTCTTTTCTTTCTCTTGTTAGAGGGGGAGAAGGACGAGGATTATTCTTTAGTATTTATGCATAGGAGTGAGATTTAGGATCTTCTCCCTCCTGTGCATCTCTCATGTACACTCCCACAGATGGATCGAGGGGAGCAACAAAAACCCCAATTGGAGGCCTATCCACAGGATCTGGATCTGAGACCATCCCATGCGAGGATGCACTGCCCCGACTAGGGGGCTCCTTACCTTTAGTCAAGTTTTCAGGATTCTTTTGTTATTTTATTGGTTGTTCATATTTGATCTCTGGATTGTTCTAATGACAAACATCCTCCACAGAGTCCTCTGACTCTTCATCTTGAGATTCCAAAGCTTCATATTTATTATTGGAGGGAATAGATGGGAAAGCTTGAGACCTCCTTGGGATGTTGTTTGTTGTTCTTTCTTGAAACATGCTTGAATCCTTGATCCACATTATTTTGCAATGGATGAGATTCTTTAGCTTTGGTGCAACTTTTGGTGAAGTTACTATATCCATGATAATATTTACAATTGAAAGGAACATGCTCATAATCTAGCGCCTGAACGTGACACCAGCCATCTATATTGATTTCAATCACCTTTGAAAATCCATTTGAGAAATCCATGTCTACACATATTCAGGTGCATGTGTACGTATTGTCCTTTGGTTCGGAATGGGTTATAAATTGACCCAGTTTATTTCCTATGGATTTGAAAGAGGCTTCACCCCAGAAAATAAGGGGAAGGCGCAAAAGTCTAATCCAAAAAGGAGAAGAAGAGAACTCCATATCTGGGTTAAATTTGAGGGTCCAGTGGGGAAGAAACATTCCCATGGAACCTAAGAAAAAAGGACCAGATCTTAATATATGGTCCTGATGTTCAATGGTTTTAAAAATAAATACATAAAATCCTTTCTTGCAATAAAAAGTCAAAGGGTATTACTCATGCCAATTCTTGGAAATCCATTCAAGAATGATCCTAGGACTAGGACAAAGGCCTAAGAACTTACTGAATAAACCATGCTATGTTAGAATGATAGAAGTATGTTTTTCCATAGAGTTCCCCTATATGTCCAGACTGGGGATGGAATCATCTCATTTGACACACCTTCCCACTTTGACGAAGGGCCTTCCCATGATGCTTAAAACAATGAATAGGTTGGCCACGACCATCGAAAGCTGCTACTGGCACATCATCAAAAGAAAACGAAACGTAAAGGAAATCAGATACGACGAATGAAGATTGAGGGTTCCATATACCAGTGAACAATCAACCCGAGACGACGAAGAGGGTTTACAAAGACGAGTGCAGTGACATAGAACAATCTGAGACAATGAACTGAGATCCAGGGTTCTAGATTCTAGTGAACAGACAAATGGGACGATGATGATGGATTCCAGAGGCATGTGTAAGGACCACAAACCAGGGATGGCAGCTAGGGCAAACCCTAGTTGTAGCGACAAAATCTCACGCTCTAACTCATCACGATTCTCTATCTTTATTTTGCAAGAATTTAAATCCCGCACTGTGAAATATTATTCTCCTTTTATATATTTTTTTGATAGTTACAACACCTTTGAATTTTAATCCCTCCTTGGGGGAGAGGTGCCAAGGCCCTCCCCTTTTCAAATTTATTAAATGAATTCGATAACTCATGGAATTTCTTCGAGAGATTGAGATTTTTTTATCGAGAGAACTATTTCTTGTAGTCTGGTGGCCATATTGGCTTGACTACCAGCCTCCTAGTTATTAGATCCAAGTACATGAAAGAAATCGATTATGTGAAATATTTGAGTTTCTTCCTAAATTCTGTGAAATATGGCTCGAAGCTGAATGTTCTTCATGAGGGAAATGAATCTTGCATGTTAAATATCAATTTAGAGTCCCCGACAACTCTGAGATCTGTAAGGCCTTGACCCTTTGCCAAAATTAAGCCCTGTAACAAGGCATATGTTTGGTTATTGGAAGACTATCCAATACTCCATGCAAATGTGGATTCCAAGTTTCCTCTAGGGACGTGAAACACCCCTCTTGCACCTGCCGCCCCTTAATTAATTTCATCTTTAATAATATCTAATATAGTAGTTTTACCAATATATATATTTAATTAATTCTTAAAATATATTCAGTTATAAAAATTTTAATGTTATTTTTACCATATTTAAATATTAAAATGATATTATAAAAAATATTTAATATAATTTTGTTTTTAATTTTAATAACATTTTCATTGTATTTAAATATAAAATTAAAATTATGAAAAATATTTAATTATATATGATGATGATGGTGGTGGTGGTGGTGGTGGTGGTGGTTAACATCCACTGAGATCAAAATTGGTCTATCGGACTCTAAGACAAGAAAGAGAATAATTGGATTTCTTTAAAATGTTATTTTGATGCTAGAAAAGCATTAATAGAAGTGTTCCAAGATCACTAAAGTTTTGATGACTTAGAAGGTTAGGAAGGTCGGTATTGTGAGAAATATTTGGAAATTGGGATCTAATTTGGGTATATGAAGGGCATTCTAGGAAAAAGTGCTTTCATCTTCAACCCTCTTGGTGTCACAAAGGTGACAAATTTTTTCTTGCCATGGTGTTTTGGGGATTGTCCAATGCCCAATTTCACTATGCACCTCATGGGAATTAGTTCTTATTTTAACAATATTGATTCTCTTCTTTATGCTAGTAAAAAAAGAGAGATACTTTTTATCTTCGGTTAACCACCTCCTTATAATATCTTAATTTTCTTTTATCCTCTAATTCTTTATCACACCATAGATTCTCCTTAAATTTAGCTTGTACAATACTTTTAACATCATCGATATTCTGCAGAATAACTTCTTCTTTTATTCCCCAATGATTTATCCAAGACTTGGCATCATTATTCCATCCCCACTTGAGCTATTGGTGATTATGGCTAAAGTCTGAAGCAATTTTGAGGAGTCTCTTGTTATCCTTGTTTTTTATCTTTTTCTTGTACATTAAGTACCTAACAAAAGTTGTGATCTCAATGGGGGAAAGGATCGCTTGAATAAGGAGGATAGGATGGGGTGTGTTTCCCTTAATTTTGAGATTATAATTTATAAATTTATTTTGGATCTGCTCTATATTTTTCCATGATTCTTGAGAGATACTACATCCTCAAAATTCACATCCATATAAGATAACAAGAGTGACAAGAGTCTCAAATAGGAGATTTTTCTTATCCCATATCCAAAGGTCTACTAATTTACATTTATTTTCAATCCCATAATAAGATTTCCACCCTCCATTTATCCTTTTCTTAATGCTATAGTTCCAATTGAGCTTGTGATGAATATCCATTCCAATATACTTGTACAAAGGAACTTCCTCCAAGATATTGTTCTCATATACAAAATTATCGTAGGTGATCTTGTCGGATTTAATGATCATAACCTTTGTTTTATCAGTGTTCATAGTAATACCTGAACTAGAACATAAGTCCTTGAGGATTATAACCTTCCTACTAAGGTAACATGGATTCCTTTCCATAAGAACAATATCATTGGCATAGAGAAGAATGATGATTACTATATTAGCAAGAGTTGGTCCAACACAACCCGCAACTTCCAAATAATCTTCTAAATTGTCAATGTAACTGTCAAAAAAGGTAGGGGATAGGGGAAAAACTTGCTTGACTCCTATATTGGAGTTAATTTCTTCTAACCAACCCTCACTGCTCCTAAAATTGGCAATAACATTCTCATACAACCTTACCGCAGTAGCTCTCAGACCGAAGGGAAATTTTAGCTCTTCTAACATATTCCAAAGGTTGGTCATAGGTATAGTGTCAAAAGATTTCCTAAAGTCAACAAAACAACAAAGGAGATTGGTTTTGTTGTTGCGACACTCCTATGGAATGATCCTAAGCGTGATAAGGTGGTCCACAGTTGAATGATAACCTCTAAAATTATTCTGACCTTTAGCTCTTTTTTTGTGGATTTCTATCCATATGCTTATTTTCTTTTCCAAAATATTTCCATATAGATTGGATAAAATGGGGCTAATCATAATGGTCCTATAATTAGATATATTTCTTTTATCCCCACTTTTAAAAATAGGTACAATGAGGCTTTGAGTCCAAGGTTTAGGGAAGCTTTGCTTGACTCCTAAATTGAAGAGCTTGTGTATGTGAGGGATCAAAATAGGCCCTCTAATTTTTAATATTTCATCTTGGTATACCTCTATGTTCTTAGCTTTCCCATTTGCAAGTTGTTTAACCCCAAACTTTATGTTTTCTGTAGAAAAAACACCATCTTCTGTAGAAAATTTTGGAATTTTGTCCAGGACATTACGAGATTCACAGATATTTTTAAGGTAGGAATTCTAGTATGTCAAGGGAGTAATATAATTTTCTTTAGTTTTATGAGTCAAAATTTGCCTCCAAAATTTATTTGGATCTAGCTTAGAAAGGTGCAAAAGATTCTCTTGCTTTCTATTTATGTAGTGTCTTTCTTTTTCTTTTAATTAGGGATTTTATCTATTAATATTATCATATTTCAAAGACTCGATACAGGGATCCATAAATTATTCTTTTCATTACAATTCTCCCTAAATTATTAGAGAACATGCATCTCCAAAGTCTCTTTGCAACTAGAGCCTTACCAAACTCAAAAATATTCTTTAAACCCCATCCACCTAATTTATTGGGCAATGCAATCTTGTTCCAAGCCACCAAATGTAAATTATCTTTCTCACTCTTTCTGAACCAAAGAAATATGAAAGATATTCTACAAATATTATCCAAAATGGAACAGGGAATTCGAGTGACAGAGAGTCAGTAAACTGGAAGGCCTTCCAAAATATATTTCACAAGAATATAATGACTTCCCAAAGAGATCCACTTAAGACACCAAATGCCAATTTTTCGATCAACTTTTTGAATCAACCAGATCCAATAAGATGCAGAGTAGCAATTAGGTTTTAGATGAAAACCTAAATATTTGAATCCCATATCTAAATCCAAAATACAGATATTAAACAATATTTGGACTTGAAGAAGAGTCTCTTCAACAACTCCATAAGAGTAAAAAGCATATTTTTCAAAATTGATTTTCAAACCCGTACCATTACAAAAAAGGAGAATTTTATTAAAAATTCTCCACTTTTTTAGAGATCCAATACCACACAACAGAATATCATCCACGAACAATAAATGTGTTATTATGATCATAACTGAAATTTTGACACCAGAAATATTTCCAGAGAATTTTTCTTGCTCAATAAGGCGACATAAACCATCCATAACCAGAATAAATAAAAATGGGGAAAGAGGGAAACCCTTTCATAAACCCCTTGAAATTTTAAATAAAGAGGAAGGCCCACCATTAATTAGCAATACAAAGGAGGCAGAGAAAACACAGACCATGATCCATTTAACCACCAACGAAGAAAGCCCAATATGAAAGAGAAAAATCCTTTGAAAATCCCAATTCACGATGTTAAAATCTTTCTGAAGATCCAATTTGAGAATTAGAGCGCTTAATTTTTTAGATTTTACATTGTGAATTACCTCTTGCGCAACTCCAACAACATCAAAAAAATTTCTTCCTTTAAGAAAACCAAATTGTTCTTCAGAGAGAAACTTAGAGAAAATTGGCTTAAGCCTAGAAACTATAACTTTGAAAATGATTTTATACACCAAATTGAACAAATAAATTGGCCCGAAATCATTAAATTCCTTGGGATTAAATTTCTTAGGAATTAAAGCTACAAAAGTAGCATTGAGTGCCCCAAATATTTTACCAGATAACCTTGATTTCTCAATAACATTTAGAAGATCCAAACCCATTGTATCAAAAAAGAAGAAGAAATAAGTCAATTGTCCACCCATGTGGACCTGGGCTCTTTACCCTTGCAAATATTTCCAGAATACTTTTGATCTCAACAAGACTAAAAGGTGTGCTTATAGAAATATCCTCTTCCTCTGAGAAAAGTTGAGGAAAATCTTCCAAGAGTTTAAGTTGATTAACTAAGGGGGCATCTTTAGGGTCTTTAAAAATATTAGAAAAATGAGACACAGTTGCTCTCTCAATAATTATTTTCCCATAAATACACTGAGCCTCGAAGTTCTCAATCTCCCAGATAACATTTATATATCTATGATAGCTAGCAAATTTGTGGAATTTTTTTTATTTTTATCTCCACTAGAAAGCCATAAATCCCGACTCTTTAATCTACAGTTTTCCTCTTCAATAGACACAATTTGAGTTTTTTTGGCTTCCAATTCCTTTGCATAAATAATATCTTGATTAGAGAAAAGACTTGAACCCTGATGAGCATAAAAAACATCTAATTGGTCCTCAATATGAAATAGATCTTGTCTTAATTGTCTCCTTTTTTGTTTTTCCCATACGATTACCTTAGATTTCAAAGAGCTCAATTTTTTCACCAGATAATCCATATTAGAGATGTATTCATCCAAATCAAAAGTGTTCCAATGAGACAAAACTAACTGAGAGAAGTCAGCATGTTCCAACCAAACATAGTTGAATTTAAAAGGATAACTTATGTCCTTTTATTCTTCAAACAACTGAAGCGCAATTGACTTATTATCAAACAACATAGAATTTATTGACCAGGATCTATATCTGGACAATGAATCCACTAAATCTTCGAACATAAAGAATCTGTCCAAACGTTTCCCAACTGCATTCATATCACTGCGACCATAGGTCTAGGTGGGAGAAAGAACAACAGGTTCTATATCAATGAGCTGAAGATTTCGAAAAAGTCTAAGAAAAATCCCGTTAGAGGATCAAGTCTAGCAGAGTGCCCCCATATTTCACGAGAAAAAGGATTGAGATTTAGGTCTCCATCTAGAATTACCTTTCCTACCAAAAGAATACCAGATTTAGAAAAAAAATCCCAAAAGAGGACTCTATCAATGTAAGGAGCATAAAAATTGATAATAGAAAAAGGATGACAATATCCTTTACCAGATCCTTCTAAGAGAATCCATGCAAGGGAAAAAAAAGAAGAAATATTAGCAGTAGTAGGGATCCAAGCTGCCAACAAACCCTCAATGTTCCCACAAACATCACAAGCACATAAATTCCAAAAAGAAATAATTTTATAAAAGGAGTTCCTTGTTTTATCAGCTGAAAGCAAAGTTTCTTGAATGAGAATAATATCATGCCTAACTGAGAATAATATCATGCCTAACTAACTCAAAAATCCTATGGAGGGTAGCCATGTTGGGAGCCCCTCTAACTCCCCTGATATTAAATGAGAAAATAATCATTTACGACCCCACGTTAGGGATTTCTGTTCTCTAAGAGCCCTGGGACCAGATTTAACAGACGGAGATTCAAAAGACCTTAACATCTATGAGGATTTATTCTTTGCAACACTCCGAGTTTTGATACGAGAGAATTTACTTTCCAAACCTCCAACCACAACCCCTTTTTTTAGAGAAATATTTTTTGAAGGATTTTTAGTAAAAGAAGGCTCTGCAGAGGCCCTACCAATTCCTTTGAATACATCAATAGGGGTTTTATTAACAACTTATGAGTAGGAAGGTATAAAGGAATTTAGAATATATCCCGCTTCCTGAGTATTCACAACATTATTACCCATATCTAAAGCAACGATACCCATATCAACAGCTGAAGAATCCAAAGGAAAGAAGCCCAAATCATCTAAATTGCCCGAAACAACTGGAGTAGAAACATAGTCACTATCTAAATTCAGAACCTCCAGAGTTGAGATTTCCTTGCCAAATTCTACCTTCTCAGCAAAGGTAATACTTTTGAATTCATCCGAGTTAAGATAATTTCTAGCACAAATACCTGAAATAATGGAATAATGTAATGGAATTATCATTAGAATAAGGGAAATAAGAAATACTCCACTTGATGATATATTATTTTTCGGATTTAGAAAGAGAGCTAAATAGGATAGGAGCAATTGATTTAAGCTTACCGAGAAAGGAGTTTGAATCTTCCAATGAATTATATTCCTCTATTAAATCATGAAAATATCCCTTTTGAGGTACAACACGAGAAGATCCCTCTGAATCACTATAAAAATATTGAGAATCCTCATATTCTTGAAAATAAGAAGATGAAAACTTTGAGAATAAAGAAGCTGAGCATTGTGTTCTAAGATGACCAATCTGTCTACACCTGGTACATATAAAAGGGATACTCGAATAATCCAAAATTTGAACAAAATATTTCCCTCTTCAAGAAATTTCTAATTCTGGAAGCAAACCAACATGAATGTCAATCTCAACCAACATACGGCCGACTCTCTTATCCTCATTATTAAGAATAGCAGGATCTACAAAAATAAATCTACCCAATTCATTTCCAACATCTTGAAACCCTTGTTTATGCCAAAATTGAAGAGGGAATCCACGTAACAAAACCCACATATGTCTGAACCTAAATTTATCATGAGCATGATCAAAAGTGTGGGTCTGTTGTTTGAGCATAAGACTTCCATCACCCACAAGACATAAACCTTCCAAGATTGAATGTGCATCCTTCTTTGAATGAAACCTAAAACAAAACCATCCATGGGAAATAACAAAGATATCAAGGGAATACCCAAGAAAGGGTTTCCAACTCTTCTCAACCCACCAACCAATATCAATTTTAGAGGTCCAATAACTAAACCGGCCAACTAAAGCACATAGAGACTGGATAGACACCTCCCCTAATCCCACATCAAACCCTAAAACTATTTTTCCATGAGAGGTTCTAGGCTTCCAAGCTTTCTGAAATTTCTTACCGGATCCCCCTGATTTATTAGCATCTAAAGAATAATCTAGCACCTTCTGAGAAACCTTAGGGATCTTAGAATCCTGTACTATGGGCTGTGAATATAACTTCTCCTCCTGAATATCATTTTCACGATAAATAACATGATCTTCACCCAAATCTCGACAAGAACTAGACAAACAAAACTCTTCTTTTCTTTTATCTAAAACATCCTTCTGAAATGATGTTGTGGCATCAAGAGGGGTTGAATGCTCCACATGATTTGATTCTTTCGATAAATATTTATCCCTCCATCCGTCTTGTGCAAGCTGAGCTTTTTTTTCTTTGTAACTACCTACAAAACTCAAGAATACCTCACTAGATCTCTAGTTGTCCTCATCTACTTCACTAGCAATCTCCTCCACCTCAGCGAGCAAGGACTCCTTATCAATCATAATAAAAACAAATATAATTAGTAAAATCAACAAATCTCATCGTACTAACCCAATCAATCCAAACTACAAAAGGATCTGAAACCCTAGCTAGGGTTTTTTCCATTGCTTCCATCTTTCACCTCGGTTATTATTTACGTGTGGAAGCTTAGGAGGAGGACATGCAGAAATGCATGGACACCATCGTTGAAAAATTCTAGGTTCAAGGAGTCCTCCGTGGGCCGACTTATTAGTGTGTTTTTCAAAAGTAATATGTATTGTAAATTTATTATTTTTGGGTCAGTTTGTTTAAAAATATACTTGTCATGTTAGTGGTTAAAGAATTTGGTCAAGCAATTTAGAAGTTCTTTTGGAGCGGAGGTTTGAAAATTTAAATCTAGATTACGATCATTTTCTCTATATTTATATTATAATGTTAAATGATTTGGTCATGATTCTTTGTAATGGAAAATTATTTGTTATTTTAAAAATAAAAAATTAGAAAAAATCATAACAAAAATACATATTAATTAAAAATTAAAGAAAATCATAAAAAATACACATTAAAACATTTTATTGATATTAAAATTTAAAATAAGATGCGTGAATAAATAGATAGATAAATAAAAAGATATAAAGAGAAAGTGATAAACAAGGCAGCGAGGCTGTGCGTACTGCCTCCTCAGTCTGTCATGAAAACTTGACCATAAATTATTAAATATAAATATAAAATTATTAAATATAAATATAAAATATAAATTCAACTTACCCTTACCCAGTCTGTCATGTCATTGAGTTAATTCTGATCTCGAAATACGTGAAGGYTGCAATAACACTATAAAGTTATCAGCCAATGAAATGTAAGAAAATTCAGTTTTTTTTACATATTAAAAAATAAAATTTTGAGTTTGTTATGTTACACATTAAGTTTTTTACAAAAATTTTAAAGTCAACCCAAATTAATAGAGTAGTCAAAGTGAACTCATCACTATGTATATTGCCTGGGAGGCTACAATAAAGTCACAAATAGATTCTAGATAAAGCCAAAAATATTTGTTATCAAAATAATGATAAAATATTATAATATATGATCGTGTAATAAACGACTTAATATACTTTAGGTCAATTGAATGAAGCAATGTCTATTAATAATTAAAATTAAACAAGAAAAAATAAAGAAGAAAGAAATAATTAAGGAGAAATTATTTTAATTGTTATCAAAATAATGATAAAATATTATAATATAGTGGTTGTGTAATAAATGGCCTAATATGCATATGCATTAGGAATGAAGTAATGCCTATTAACAATCAAAATTAAACTAAATAATAATAGAATTTAATTAAATAAAATTAGAATGATATAAAGGTAATAATATAATATAAAATGAAGTAATGTCTATTAACAATTAAAATTAAACTATATAATAATAAAATTCAATTAAATACAATTAGAATGATACAAAGGTAATAATATAATATATGAATGGTGAATCAAGAAGCCGAAATATCATATTTTTTTATTTTATTTCTAGCCTATAGGTCCATGCTTGGCCATCGCAGTGGTCTCTGCAACGACCTTCTCCCACGCTCATGTCCATGTTTGTGGATCCAGATCTTTTTTTTTTATATGCTATGGCGAGTTTGTGCGGTTTTTCTCTAGGCTTCTGCGGATTCTTTTCATCTTGAATTGGGTGTCTGATGCTTGCATGACATGGGGGGTTTGGGATGGGCCAGGTACCTTCGGCTCCATGCCCTTCCTTCTCTTCTTCCATTATTTATTTCTTCGATATAGCTAGGGTCTACGGCCTTCTCCAGGTTTTTTTTGGCACCGTCGCTCTGTGGGGCTCTGCCCCATCCCTTGTGGGCCTTCTTCTAGATATTCATCCTTGTTTCAGGATCGTTTTTAGGGTTTGATGCATACCCTTGATGTTTGGCTCGAGTTTCATATATTTTTTTCCGAGTTCTGATATTGCAGCTGGTGGGTTAGATAGTTCTTGGAATCTCTCTTCCCTTTGAGGGGTATGTATGCTGCTCAGACCTGGTTCGTTCCATTTCTGGTATTTCTTGGTTGGTTTTCTCGCTCTCGGCAAGGTTTTCTTGGGGGTTAGTTCCCTGCAGTTTGTGGTCCTCTTCTCCGTTTTTTTGGTATGTTCAAGGTTTGATGTATACATAAATCAGTGATTTTGGTATGTGGTTGTTATACCACTTTGACCTAGTTTGTCCAGTTTTATGGTATGTTCAGGGTTTGATGTATACAAATATAGATGCTTTGGTGTGTGGTTGTTATACCGCTCTGACCTGGTCTGTCCAGTTTCCAGAGTTTCTTTTTTTATTTGTTTCTCTCGACGTTATTCTCTCCTAGTGGTGGTGGGGGCCTCAACCCTTGGTTTTTCTTGTTTCCATTCATGGATTACTGTATATGTCCTTTTGATCTCTGATGCCTTTAGGCTATACTCTCTCTTGGGGTTTTAGCCTTGTTTTTATTGATTTTTTTTATCCAAGGTTGAGAGACGTGCTTAAAAGCACCTACAGAATGTAATTTGGTTCTCTTCGAATGAATAAAATTACGTTTTTTTTCGTGGAAGAAAAAGGTAGTAATATAATATAAAGGAAGAATGAATGTTTATAGCTAAAACTTAACTTAAGAAAGAAATGATAATAAAATGAAAATTAAATAATGGTGATAGTTATTAATGTTCACTGATATTGGTTTATCCACTTTTTAGAGAATCACTCAATTTGTTTTAAAATTTTATTTTTTACCTAATTGTCTTTAAAATAAACATTTTTAAATTACCATAATTTTGATGATTTAAAAGGTTAGGATGATCACTATTATAACAAATATTTTGAGATTGAGATCTAATGTGGGTGTAAGAAAAACATTTTAAGAGAGTGTTTTTCATCTTCAACCATCTTAGTGTCACAAAGATGACAAAGTCTTTCGACCCATGGTATTTTAGGAATTGTCCAATGTCTTGTTTTATTATTGATTTTCTTCTTCACGCTCATTAAAATAAAGAGATACCTTTGATCTTCTAGATTAGGGTTGATCACCTCCTTGTAGTGTCTTAGTTTCCTCTTATTCTCTAATTCTTTATCGCACCATAATTTTTCCTTAAGCAAAGTTACCTCTTCTTTGATACCCTAATGATTTAACCAAGACTTGGCATCTTTATTCCAACCCTATTTGAGTTGCAAGTGGTCTTGATTGGATTTCAAAGCAACCTTAGGAAGCCTCTTGTCTTCAATGTTGTTTATCTTGTTCTTGTACATTAAGTACCTAGTCATATTCATGCGCTCAATGGGGAAAAACTTGTTTTTAGGAGGAGGATAGGATAGAATGTGTTGCCTTTAATTTTAATATTCACATTTGGATTTGCTCTATCTTTCTCCACAACTCTCTAGAGAGGTTATAACCCCAAAATTTAGAACCATTTAAGATAAAAAGAATGACAAGAGTTTCAAAGAAGAGTTTATTTTTATCCCAAAACCAAAGGTCCACAACTATTTTCAATTCCATAAGAATATTTCCACCCTCTATTTATTGTTTTCTCAATGTTATAGTTCTAATTAAGATTCCGATGAAGATAGATTCCAAGATATTTCAATAAATTCAATTGTTCCAAATTGTTATTGTCATACCTGAAATTAGCATATGCAATCTTTTTGGATTTGATTATTTGTAAGCTTTATTTTGTCGATGTTAATAGTCATACTTGTACTAGAGAAAAAAAAATTAAAAATCTTTAGTTGCTTATCAAAATTGTTTTTTTGTTTGCTAAATTGTTCATGACTGGTAGAACTAGCCCGTGGTCTAAAAGTCTTTTCATTTTAGGAATTGATGGTAAATTTTGTTGCAAGGATAATGTTACACATAACCTATCACAAAGCTATGCAATATCACTATCATGTGGTGATACACACAAGTTCCATGTTGCTTCGCAATGTTACAGATAAATGAGTCCTTTCATATGATTTTCCTAAAATAAAATTCAAAGTCATGGACTTAATATCCGAGCTTCATAAAATAAACAAGTGCCATTATAGTGGCCATGTCCCTACCTTTAGTTGTATTGTAAAAAGAAATGCTCATTTGCATGAACTTAAATGTGTATATGGGATGATTGCAATCATGCTCTTGATGTTAGGAGTGTATATGGTTTGGTGAGCTCGCTAGCAAATTGAGAGAAGGTGTTAAACCCAAGAACACAAGCTATAGATCAATCCATTTTTGTAACAACGCTAATTAATTCTTTAATTATCATGAATAATAAAATTTAGTTTAATAAATATTAATTTAATAAATATTAGTTTAATGAATTATTAAAATAGATTTTATGAAGACTTTATTATAATATAATTGTTATTGGTAGTTGAACCAATTTATGAGAGGGATAAGGTGGTTGAGTGATTAACGAGGGGAAGACATTGGATAAGGGACGAGAAGGAAGATAAGGGGGAGGAGAGGACTCATGAAGGGGATCTCTTTTTGGTTGAGTGATATTTTTAATTTATGGGAGGTGAGAAATTTGGAGAGGCAGAAGGAGAAGGGAGGAAACAGTTTGGGCTGCATCTGTTTTTCTTACATCTTGCTTGAGGACTCTCACAGGGGCATGTGTCGTTGGGAATTTTGGGTTCGAGGGCCAGGAAACCATAAAGAATCCTGGGGCTACCGATTCAAAGAGGTTGTTCCTAGCTGGATGGGAGGTTAATCAGTTTGGGCAGGATTCATCATCAGATTGAGGTAAAGACATTTCATTATCCTTATGTTCATTATTATACTAATGTTTATTATGTTCATTATGTTGTTGTTCATCATAATAGTGTTGTTGTTGTTCATCATTATACTGTTAAAACTATCAATTATTATGCTGGTAAATAAATAAGTAAATAATATAGAAGTAAATAAGATAGAGTTTTTGTATTTATATTTATGTTTTATGAGGCTTTGTATGCACAAGCCTTACACCTCACGCACATACAAGTCGCGCGCATGTACTCTAGTATGTATAAGTTTTCTTTTTCTTACTTACTGATAATGTTGTTTATTGGATATGAATGTATGAACCATGTGTCATTTCCCTTGTATTGTAAATTACTCTAATAAATATTAGTTTATTGAATTATTAAAATAGATTTTATGAAGACTTTATTATAATATGATTGTTATTGGTAGTTGAACCAATTTATGAGAGAGATAAGGTACTTGATTGATTAATGAGGGGAAGGTGGTTGGATAAGGGATGAGAAGGAAGATAAGGGGGAGGAGAGCTTGTTTGAGGACTCTCACAGGGGCATGTGTTGCTGGGAATTTTGAGCTCGGAGGCCAGGAAACCGTAAGGAATCCTGGGGCTAGGGAACCAGAGAGGTTGTTCCTAGCTGGTTGGAGGTTAATTAGTTTGGGCAGGATTCATCAACATCAAGTTGAGCTTCAGTTTTTTGAGCTTCAGTTCAACATCAGATCAGGTTGAGCTTCATTTCAACATCAGATTGAAGTAAATACATTTCATTATCATTATGTTCATTATTATACCGTTGTTCATTATAATATTGTTGTTGTTGTTCATAATTGTCAATTATTATGCTGGTAAATAAATAAATAAAATAAAAGTAAATAAAATAGAGTTTCTGTATTTATATTTATGTTTTATGAAGATGTGTATGCAGAGACCTTACAATTTTCCCCAAAATTGGATTTGTCTACAAAGTGAGAAAAAATACAATACTATGCAATGCAATGAAACCATGTAACTGATTTCCTTCATGATTAGATAAATCTTCATCTCTCATAGGCATAATTGAAACATCATATTATAACACCTTCGTACCTATATTGTAATGTTTGGAAAATTTCAATGAAAGCTCATTAGATCATTGAACTGTTAACAATCAGTTTCAAATTATAGTGACCTTGAACTAGTTACAGAGAAAGGAACAAACCCTAGAAACACCATTTTAAACCCATCTAGTTTTGCATTGCCATACTTTCAGAGAATCACCAGATACCAGGGTAATAAATCTGGGTTCAATTCCCAGAATAACAAATAATGAACTATATTTCATTTATAAAAATTAAATAGTGAAAACACCATAAAGAGAAAGTCGTCGTGGAGTAATACCATATTGACTTTAAGCAACATGTGACATGTGGAAACTGTAAATACCCTATTGGCTTTAGGCAGCAAGCATGTGACATCTGGAAAAACTGTAAGGGTCTCATAAATTGACAAGAATAAATAATTTAACATGCAAATTGTTTTATTAAGATAAAATGGCTTCTTTTAAAATGTAAATCCAATAAAATCACTTTGATATTGGATAGCATATTGGATTGAGAGAACCTTGAATAATATTTATGAATGTACAGGGATAGCATTTATGAGTGCATAGTGATAAAGGTGGTGAGGTGAGGCATTTGATGTGCAACAGATGTTGGTGCTTCATTGAAATTTGAATGTTCATTTATTAATAACACTAGTTTATTTACTCAACATTGAAGTGTTAATGGTGTTAATGCACCACTGACACTAGTTTATTCACCCAACATTGAAGTGTTAATGAAAGTCCTCGCCTAGAAAATAACACTTCAAAATCTATATCCAATAAGATTATAAGATTATAGAAAAATAAGTTTTTTTATTTGAGTTAAATGATATAATATGAAATATATAAGTTTTTTTAGGTTGAACTTTGGAAGTAAACATCAAATTAAAAGTCAAAAGGTTATCTAATGCAAGGTCAATCATAAATCAATGCTATAATTAATGCTATAGTTAGTAGTTAGTAACTACATATTACAATGCTATAGTTAGTAGTTAGTAACTATATATTATATCTAATATGTAGTAAGTCATTAATAATGGATTTTAATTTATTTTTTTATGTTTTTTAATTCATTGTCATTCTTTTATATTGACATTTAATTTAATTTAAATATTAAATATAATTATAATATATTTAAATTTGGTTGATTGAAAGTATTTATTAATTTTATAAGATTAAAAAATAAAATAAATATTGTTAAAATTAGAATTAATATTTATAATTTTTAAAATAAAATTGGTGGTTAAATTAATTTAAAAATAAGAAAAAATAAAATTTGTAAAATTGGATTAAAAAAAGTGAAAGATTAATATTATTTAGTATTGAAATTTTATATTCAATTTGAACTTTTTTTTTACTTATTTTAAATATTTTTCATGTGTAGTTGTGAAAAGGAAACCCTCAACATTAGCATGGAGTAAAATTGTGAACCCATAAATTTTATATAATAAAAAACTACCTACCCATCATTTTTTCATTGTAGTATTCTCCTATAAACCAATTCTAATGTATATGTGAGATTTTAAATATTTAATACTTTGTCCTTTTTTATATCTTTCTCCTCATACCCTAGGTTCTTATTTAATGTACATTAAATAAAAGATATTCTATGATGAGAAAGCCATCAATGAAAGAGAAAGTGTGTGTATAATCTGTTTTTAAGATATACAAGACCAA
>ML783154.1:135137-209032 GCA_009831015.1 Picea engelmannii | reverse complement strand
TTTATATATATATATATATATATATATATATATATATATATATATATATATATATATATACTTACTTTATCTATTATTTATGGCTTTTTCATCATAAGATATCTCTTATTTAATGTATATTAAAAAAGAGTTTGGAGAAAGCTATAAATGAAAGATAAAGTATGTATATATAATATTACACAAATCTACTTTTTTAAGAGGAATTTAGCTAAACCAAAGTATATTTTTAGTTTGTGTTTATTATTAAGTTAATATTATTTATTATTAAAAATTCTCAAGGATTTCTACTCTTGTATAACTTTGTTTCAGTGTTAACATTGACAAAATGAAGACTAAAGGAAGTAACTTCACACAAATATCTCATAGTTGATCTTTATCACCAACTTAACTGGAACTTTAGTATCAGGAAATAGATAAATGGAGGGTAGAAAGCTTATTATGGGCTTGAAAACAATTATAAGTCAATGAACCTTTTTGTCTATTGGATAAGAAGAAACTCCTCTTTGAGACTCTCATCACTCATGTTATCTTATATCATTGTGAAGTTTAGAGTTGCCTATGGGATATGAAGAAACTCCTCTTTGAGACTCTCATCACTCATGTTATCTTATATCGTTGTGAAGTTTAGGGCTACAACATCTCTAGAGAATCATGGAGAAAGATAGAGCAAATCCAAAAGTGTTTTATAACTTATTATCTCAAAATCAAAGGCAATACAACCTATCATATCCTCCTCATAGAAGTGATTTTCCCCCATTGAGAAAATGACTATGGCTAGGTACCTATTGTATAAGAACAAGATAAACAACATGGAAGACAAGAGGTTTCCTAAGATTGCCTCAAACTCCAATCAAAATCACTTGCAACTCAAGCAGGGTTGGCTTAAAGATGCCAAGTCTTGGTTAAATAATTGAAGTATAGAGGAAAATGTCACTCTACAAAATCACGATAATATTAAACATATTATTACATCTAAATTTAAGGAGAAATTGTGGTGTGATAAAGAATTAAAGGATAAAAGAAAATTAAGATACTATAAGGAGGTGATCAAACCCTAGAAGATGAAAGTAGCTCAGTGTCTTAACTAGCATAAAGAAGAAAATCAACATTGCTAAAATAAGAATAAATTCTCATGAGCTCCATAGTGAAATAGGGCATTGGAAATTCCTAAAATGCCATGGGTTGAAAGAATTTGTCACCTTTGTGACACTAAGATGGTTGAAGACGAAAATCACTTTCTCTTATACACCCACATCAAATCACAATTTCAAAATATTTTTTATGATACCGACCTTTTTAATCTTTTAACTCATCAAAACTATGGCAACTTAGGAATGCTTCTTTTAAAGCTTTTCCTTACCAAAAATAAAATTTATAAAATAATTTTCTTATCTTTCTTAAGGTCTGATAGACCAAGTTTGGTCTCAGTGGATGTTAACCACCATCACCACCATCATCATTAAGTTAACTATTGTTTTATCTAATATTTATGGATGATCCAATTATAAAATCCAATTTATTAATCTTTTGTGTTCATAATTTTTTTAACCTAGAATTGACATGCTATTAATTTATGTGAACGTAAATTGAAGGGAAAGGGTGAATGCCAATTTTTAGTATTGGTACCATTTCCTTATAACATGCCCAACCCTTCATGGTTAAGAACATGTGTTTCCTCCTAGGAGGTCATAAGTTCAAATTCAGAGGGAGGTAGGGTATGTACACCTCCATAAACTTTAGCAGTCAAATCTTTGTGCGGAGGGGGTCCCTTGTCCCACAAACAAGGGGGGCTCACACACCAATTTTGTGTTTGGTTAAGCTCTAGCCTTAAAAGTTAGATTATTATTATTATTATTATTATTATTATTATTATTATTATTATTATTATTATTATTATAAGTTGTATTTTTATCGATTTTCATTACCTAATTATTCTGCAAGATTTATTGGCTTATGAAAGTGAGCATAGTCTTTCCATTTTTATTTTCACCATGTTCAATTATAAAAATGACATTGAAGAACACCTTGTCTTTTTCCTTGCATTTATTTAATAAATCTTATTGATTTTAGAGAAGAGAAAAACATTATCTTCAATTGGAAAATACATTGTTAAAGGTACAAATAATGGTCAATTTTAAATAGTCAAAATAATAAATATCACAAAAAATAATTAATTGTTGATCAACATGTTATGTTGACTCTTTGACATTTTGAATGATACTTCTAATTTTCAAGAGAATTTGTTGATTTCGTAGTTTAAATTTTCTATGAATTTGGCTTTTCCTGACCACTCAAAATAAAAGAAAGGGAAACTGATGTTTTTATTTGAAATCCCACTAGAATCATTTGTAATTGATGGAAATGAAAATATTAATAATTAACATTGCAAAATGAGGTAGGGGCATTCGAAGGCACACCATGGGAATTTCAGACACCCTTGCTCAGATTGGGTGCACCGTTGACCTTGATAGCTCGAACTAGTTGGACACACTAGGAGAAGCTTGGAAGAGAACTTGGAAAGGAAAGGAAAGAGGGTTTCCATGAGAAATCTTATCCACAGACATGCACTATGCATGATGGATAAGATTGGACTAGACAAATTGAATGGCTTGGGTGCTTGGGCTACATGACAACTCAAGGACTTAGGAACTACACACTTGGGGGATGCAATGGATGTAAAAAATTCCTTTGGGCACACATATCCATAGATAGAAATCATGGGATGAAATCATTGGGTGCACATCCATTGGGCACACTTGGGCACGACTAGATGCACTTGGGTGAACTTGGATGCACTTGGGCATAATTGGACACACTTGAGTGGACTTAGATTCACTTAGATGCACTTGGGCACAATTGGACATACTTGGAAAGATTTTTAGGTGGACTATGATGGACTTGGGTGAAATTGGGTAGACTTGGAAAAACTTGGACAAACTGAGTGGGCTTGGATGGATTGGGTTGATTTGGACACACTAGGTCGCCTTGGGTCAACTTTGGCCAACTTGGGTAGATGTGGGTGCACTACTAGGCACACTTGTTGGATGAGGATGATCAATAGACAATTCACCAAAGGGAAGCAAGTTGATGAATGAAACTTGGGTCTACCTTATAATGAAGTGGCTTGCAAGTGCAAGGTAAGTCTCATATAAAAGGAGGACACCTCAAAAGTGATAAGGCAAGAAGTGATTGTTCATTCACAAGGAGTGTACAATATCTCTACAATTGTGCTAAGTTCAAGGTTAGGCACAGTAGGGAAATTGCATTGGATGACTAAGAAGAAGAAGAAGATAGGACCTATAGGAGGTAGGCCTACAATTTATTCAAGGGTTGGATTATGTAATTCTATTGGGCAACATGGTATTTTTTAAGGTTTCAAATATTGTACCTTAGTATAGTATTCTAAGTGGTTTTTTGTATTAAAAAAATCATACATATAAATATGTAGGAGAATATTAAATGAAAAGCATTCAACTTACTAGTAAAACTTGTAAATTTTGGCGAATATTATTGATATAATCATATTTTATGTAAAAAATAGGCAATTTTTTAAAGTGAAAATGACCAATTAGCAAATTTATTTTTTGAAAAGAAAGGCCAAAAAATAGCTAATTGGAGAAAATTCACCCCTAATAAATACCATGTTGGGCAATAGGAAGAGGCTATATTTCCTTATATTCATTATACATCTTTGATAGAGTTACAAGTAAGAGGCTACAACTCCCTTGTTGTGTATCTATGACATTCTTCATATAATAAAGTTAAAGTACTAGCCGCAGGTGTTGCCTATACATGTGTGTTGTGGATTCTTTATGATTGTTGGATGTTGTTGTTCCTTGCTTTGATTTTTTTGTCTAGTTATTGAAATATTTGCTAAATTTTAAAGTATTTACAGGATGCCTTAAAGGCCATGGTTGGATGTGTGCTACTATTGAATGAACTAGGTTGAGTACGACTTGGTTGCATTTTACAATTTGTAGCTTAAGGCGAAGTTATGAGAAAACCTTAAGTGAAGAGGTGTAGTATGTTTGTATTAGGCACAAGGTGTCCAAGCCCCTCTGGTCTAGCAAGTTAGTGTTGCACAACCTCAGGTGCCAAAATAGAATTGGGAGAAAATCAAGTTTGCAAAGAAAAATTCAGGTAGATTGTCGTTCTATTACATTATCTTTATTTGAAATAAGTTGTTGGGTAAGGAACACATAATCATGTCAAATTCTATGTTTTGTGGCTTCTTTTTGAAAACAACTATATTGTACCTAGGGAGAAAAATCCTTTATTATAGGATATGACAATATAGCACAATTACATATAACATCTCACGTGAAGCTATTTGAGCCTTCATGTGCTTGTCTATTTATACCTCTTTCAGGTAGTTGTAACTACTTAACTACATGGGTCGGTTGATTAATAGATACTTTGACCGACCTCTACTTCTGACTACGTTGATCGACCGACTAGTTCTTAGTCGATCATCAAGTCTAGTCTACAAATTTGGCTAGCCCCTACAACATGTACCCAAAGGGGGATAATGAATGTAATGTGGCTACAATCATGGAATATGCCCACTTGGTAGTTGATGGGTAATAAATAGGCTCACTAGGTAGTTAACAAAAATGAATATAGTAATAAGAGGTAGTTGGCATAGACCCCTAGTAATAATCATGAGAAAGTATAAATACACATGTGTATCATTGTATTAAGATGTGTTGGATGTTGAGATTTGTATTGTAGCAAGAATGGCTTGTGGTCCCTCCATAAGGAGTATTTTATGGTGTTGCCCTATCTTAAGGGTTCTCTCTATATTCTTAAGTTAATGCATTTTGGTTATTCTCAAGTTAAGTGTTTATCTTTTATCTTTTATCTACCAAGGTTCACTACAAGTGGTATCAGAGCTATTTCTTGGGAACATAGTGGAGGAATTTTATTTTATTTTGTATATTTTTTAAGAGATAAAGAGGGTTGCAACATTTAGATCCATTACTGTAGCTATATATATAGAATCTAAGAAGACCAAGTGTAGATTTGAATTCCTCTTGAAAAACAACCCAATTTCAAAAACAAAAAATCATCCCAATTAGAGTTTGGGAAGTGGAGATATCATTGATTTAAAATCATTTATTATAGGGTTTCTCAATGACAACAATGAATATTGCAAACTAGATATCTTTCTAGAGAGTGCCAAAATTGTAACCAAACCAACACCATTGGATAGATAATTTTTGAAGGTTTGATTTGATAATAGTATATGTTATGTGTGTGATGAATATCCGATGTGCTATATCCCTTGGAAATTTGCATCCTCAAAACCTTATCCAAAGAAAGGAACTCCATTGAAAAGTAGGCTATCTTCTTTAAAGCATAGTTCTACTTGCAGTTTTTTTCCAAGCAAAGATGTATTTTATAGGAAAACCTAATGGTCGTAATATTGAAGAACTCATAAATGTTTATAAGGAACAAAAGCCAATCACATGGAAAACCTGTCTATACTTAAATTTGTGGGATGACATTTCCATATGGTGGAAGTTAATTAACATTGTGGTGATATTGGGACTTCTAGATATTGGGTATGAACAAGTATTTTTGATAGATGGTTTCATGTTGTGAAGAAATATAAAGAAAAATTTAAGGGTTTATTTTCAAGTGAACTCTTCCTATTACAAGTTCACGGATGTCTTCAACAAGAAGTTGTTATTAATTATATAAACCCTAGTAGAAATCATAATTTCATCAATGTTAAGTTAGATAAAATATTGTAAGTCCCCTCAAAGCATATTCAAGGCACATAGGTTGAGGGTGAGAATGTTCAAAATTTTCAATATTTGAAGATTACTATTGATAATAATAATAATAATAATAATCCATTTTTAAGGTCACGACCAAGCCAAACACCTAATTGGTGTATGAGACCCCCTTGTTTATGGGACAAGGGACCCCCTCTGCCCAACGATTTGATTGGTAAAGTCTACGAAGGTATACATACCCTACCCCCCTCTGGATTTGAACTTGTGACCTCTTAAGAGGAAACACATGTTCTTAACCATTAGGCTATGTGATGTATTCATATTTTTCATATTTTCATGAGCTGTGGATATGGATGATATGGATATTATGTTTTATATTATTTTTGGATATTACCTTTGGATGGAATCAATTAGTACAATAATATTACTAAGCCAAAAACATTTATGAATCTTTGGTACAAGAAAAATAAAATCGCACTGCAAGATATTTCTCTTACTAAAAAAGAAGGGCCCAAGGTAGCACATGAAGAAGTCCTTGCAGGGAAACTAATTGCAGTACCTATGGACACATCATATGAAGATTTTTAGGTTGAATTAGAAGAAGAGCCTACAAAATCACATGAAGAAAATCCCCAAAAAGGACATCAAATGGAAGAAGAATCTAATGAGCTACATGAATCAAAGAAACCACATGCTGAAGAGTCAAATACCATATACCCAATAGCTAAGGTTGTTGTATATTGTTGGTTTTATCTCCTGCATGGAATTCAACCCTTGGTATGTTCTAATACCATGTTTATATTTCACCACTCTACTCAACACCCAACAGTAAGCTCAAAAAATTATATATTTGTATACTAAAAGCATAGTTGAGTAATCAACTAAAAATGCAGCGGAAGAACAAATAAGGAAACCAAAATATCACATATAAGACGCCAATATTTTCGGCTAAACTATCCATGGACAAACCTTGGAGGGAAAACAGTTCCAAGATGCTTTTATTAAGGTCAAACTAGGACAAAAACTTGGAAAAAATCTCTTCACCCAACCTGTGAGATCTCCTCACTCTTGTGTAAGAAAAAGTCCTTCTTTGCTTCTACACTCCTCTCCCTAGAAAAAGTCATTCTTTTTTATCCTCGACCTTAGTCTCTCACCAAATTATCTCACAAGTGTATCTCACACAAGCCTTTGACTTTGATCTCTCATCAAAAGTGTCTTCCTCCTTCTCCTAGCCTTGCTTTTATAATCATGAGTTATAATCTATTTCTAATCTCCAAAGTAATCTACATCTAAGATTACTTCTCACACTCACTTAAGATTTAAAGAATACATGTTCCATGCTAAGTATGTTCTGTAAATAACTCCATTCACTAATAAAAACACTTTAGATTAATCAATTACTTTTAACTAAGGTAAAATCAAGGATAGAAGGTTTTTGACAACTTCTACATGCTAGACACAAGCCAATGTGGAAGTACCTGTCTAATGCTAACACTAACATCAAAACTCCCTCTTAGCAAGGAAGGTACTTCTCCCACCTGGGTTTGGCTCTATATTTGCTACCAGGTCTGCTACCATGCCTACTCTCCAATTCACCTTATTGGCTTCTCCCTCTGACACAAAATCTATGCATACCATCATGATCTGACATGTCTACGAAGACTCACTACCTCTAAACATGCTCCTAGAAGTCTCTTTATCCTGAGCATCTTGCATGGTCATATCGCACCATGAATCCTTATCGACAGACTTGGAAGGATGTTCCTTCCCACATTAACCTAAAGTCTAACTCCCTCTGAGAATATCAACCTTCAGAGCTACCTGCTCCTTGTTCTCTATCACTCTGCTACTTGCCACTGCTCGCATAGATTGGCCCTTTAGCCTATACAATTTTCTCTCTGTAAATCCAAATATAGTTGCTTTGTTTGAGCTAGATACCCTTGGATTGATCAACACCTTTCCATTCTATAATTCTACATCAAAAACCTTCTTCTCAATCACTAAAATTGAGATCACACTCTTCTTGAGTTATGGCACCCATAGCACATTCGTCACTCTCAATGTGCCTCATGAATCCAACTAGAATGACATTGTTCCAGACCCCTTCATTGCATGCTTGGTCCCCATACCAAGTTCCACATGCATCTATGAGTCAGACTCTATGAAGCTCTCAAACACCTCTTTTCCTCTTGTCACATGACATGTGGCTCCACTAAATATCAACCATGCACCAGTTGATATGGTTCCCAAGGAAGTATGGGAAACAAGTAATAACTTTGTCTGTTCAAAATTCTTGCAAAACTCATCCACTTGAGTATTTTTCATCGCCGCTACCTATGCTTGCGCTTCATTCCCCCCCTTCTTCCTATGCGGACATTTCCTTACACCTAATTTCCAAACCTGTGACATGCAAAGAACTTTACTTTGCTCTTGTCCTTCTTCTTCTTTCCATATTGAGTGGTAGACTCTCCACTAGAAATATTCCTAAACTTGCCCTTCCTTTCCTGACTGGAAAGAGAAAATTTATCATCACTGCTACTATTTACCAAACCATCCTTGGACTCTAAACGAGTCTCCTCCTAGATACAATCAGTCCATAGTCTATCAAACCCTGACATCATCTCTTGTGTAGAGATCCCCTGTACAAAAGGTTCCCAAGACTTGGGAATACCTCTCAATGCTACATTCACCAACTTAGCATCCTACATTGTCTCGCCAATGACTACAAGTTTATCTCAGATCTGGGTTATCTTCATAAGATAGCTAACAATTGTATCCTCATTGGTCATCCTGTCAATTTGAATTTGGTGCTTCAAATGTATCATTCTTCATGTATTCTTGTTTTGGTATAGAATCACCAAAGCATCATACATTTCCTTGGTAGATTTCTTCTCAACAATGTGAGTATTAAGTGATCCTTTTACGGATTCTAGCAACACCCGCTTGGCCTTCACTTCCTTATTCTTGTGAGCTGTCAATTCCTACGGATTAGTAGGACTTACAACCACACTATGAACATACTATTTGAGGTCATTCTCCTCCAACACAAGAAGGATCCTTGCCTTTTGTAACACACCCAACCCATTAAAGCGATTTTTAAGGGATGGGGCATCAAAATTTCTCTTTATCTCAAACATATCTAAGCCTCTTCTTAATGACACCATCGTCTTCTGCTCATCAAGAGCTTTCTAATGACTATCATCATGATCAAAACCAAGCCTTTGATCTAAATTTATGGCCCCTTAAAGTTTCGAGGTTCGTATCATATCTGCCTCAAGCCACTTTAGGTCCATGTGGCTCTTTTCCACTTGTCTTCCTACGTGGTGTAGATGTGGCATCTACCACCTTCCCCTTCATGTAACACATAATATTATGGGGAATTCGGCATTTGGCGCTTCATCCCTGAATGCCCCTTTTTCCTTCTATGTGCCTATACTCCAGAGTCCCAAAATTATGAACTCATGAAGGATCTCAAAATCTTGCCATGTGGCTCTGGCCTTCATCCCAATTCAAATCAACCGAGCTCACCACTCCAATCCTCCGGAGTCTCAAATTCTTGGAATCCCGAAGGATCCACACTTACACGTGGTGACGCATTAAACGCAAAGGTAGGGATAGGTGGGTCCGGACCTTTGGCCGATTTAACCCCAACGTTCCAGCCTCCCAATATTCTCGAAGTCCTGAACTCCCAGAGTCTCGGGTACTCCACCAGCTTTTCACTGAGCGCTCATGCACCAGGGGAATGACACGCGACAAAGGGTAGAGGTGACATGTGGCCCCATAAGTGGGTGACACATGTCACATTCTAATAGGCTCATAGGGACTGTGAAAAGTAAGATTTAGGGTGACATGTGGCACATCAAATGTGGGTCCACATCACCCTCGGTGACGTCAGTGTGTCACGTCCCTCTGGATTGACAACCTTCCAACGCCCTTTAGATATTCATGATTGAGACATGTCCATGTGGATCTATAGATCTACGACCTTTGTTGCTTCACAACTTCAGCATTCAGGGGATCCACGGTGTGGATTCCTTGTTCCTCCCAGAGTGGTCAACATCAGTCTAACCATGGTTTGGATCGAACGATCACGAGATGTCCCAAAGCTTCTTTGGATCGATGGTCCTTGTCGCTGCACAACTTCGGCGTTCAGAAGTTTGGCCATGTAGTTTTTGTTTTACTCCTGAAGTGGTCAGTGACGTACTGACCATGGTGTAGGTCCAACAGACAACATTTGACAGGGGATAAGGGAGACACGTGGCCGAATCAACTGGCGACACATGTCGAGGTTGATTTAACCCCTAAGATCTATGAAAGTCATGAATTGAGGTGACACGTGGCACCCCTACTATGGCTCTATGTCACCCTTGGTGACGTTGACAAACAATGTCACTCCGGCCTTCGACACTTCAAAAACATCCTCATTCATCAGCATGTCGAATCGCCCAGAGTAGGGCTTTGTCGGAGTATTTTACACTATCCTTTTGGTAGTTAATTAGACGACAGAGATGGGTCTTGAAGGATCCTTAGATCCATGAATCACATTGATTCACTACTCTGACATTCGGGGGTTTTTGTGTTATGACACCTCCATTCTCTTGAAGGGGTCAACGTCGGACTGACCACGATGTAGATCCAACGGTTAGGGAAGCTTTTGAATACCCTCAGATCTACAGCTCGCGTTGCTTCGCGACTATGATATTCATGGGTTTTGATGGTTGTAAGTTCATAGCATCTCGGAGTTCCAAAAATAAAAGAGCCTAGCTCCTTTTGGAATTAGAAAAGGGTTCCAAGGTCTCGATCATATGGGTTTTCCTGGAAATCTTTGATGTTGCACGCTCTACTCTTAGCCATTATTTGGTTAGGGTCGTGGACATGAGCCCATGGCCACACAGACGAATTCTTTGAAAGGGGTGCCTTCCCTCCATAGAGTTCGAACTTAGTGCCCTGCGAAGGTGAATTGAGGGGTAGGTATGATTGAGGTGTTCAACAAAGTCTGGATTCGACCCTTATAATACAAAATCATTGTTTGGGGAAAATTTCCCTAAGGGTCTTCCATCAAGTACATACATCGTAAAATTATTCTTAAACTACTATGAAATCCTATATCTAATACATCTCCTACTGCTAAGCAAAAGAAAACAAAAACCATGCAAGATACAAAGACTCAAAGGAAAACAATAAGCATTTCTAATGATTAATCAAACAATGTAAATTTAATCATAGACCCAGACTTTCAACCATCATTTCGAGTTTAATACATAGAGTATAGAAATACTTATCAAAAGACATGATAATGAAGCAATTGTTGAGAAGGGTTCATGTTTCCATCCAACCATAGTCAGAACCACTCATGAGTGGATTTACCATTGGTGACCCCCTAGCTAGACCATGACGCTCTGAGAGAGATTCTTTCTTCTTTATCAATGACAACTAGGGACAAATGTTACTCTCCTCCTCCCATAAGAACTTGGAAACTGGTTTTATTTTCACTAAGCAAGGGGGTCTACAATCTTCTCTACGACCTCATTTATTATCTTGGGCCGAAAATTCTATCAGCTACTTCTTGCACCTAGAGAAATCTTGTTGTTCAGTTCTCCCAAGAACCCGAGAATTTGATGCACTCTCCTCTTCTCTTCCCTCCCCTCTATGCCCACAAGTTCCTTTATTTTATTTTTACTTCCCTAACAAGATTGCATGGTTCTACATCCCTAACTCATGGTTAAGTCAGGAAGTCTCTTTGATGAGTACTCTTCCCATCTCCTCATTAACTCTTCAGGAGGACTTCCCCAACCACCAGCCTGACTAGTAATTTACTTTTGGGTTAGAGGAATGTTCTGGGTCTGAATAATTTAAATCCAGTAAGGTATTGGTCTGGTGGGGGTTATCTCAACCATTTATGGTCCCTCTCACCACCTCTCCCATAGCATCATGGTATACCTTGGAAAACCCCCTCCTCAATAGTTATCCAACACTATCCATTTTATTCAATAATAGAAAATACATATATATTTACATTACCCTTTATAATAAAAAGGTTCATCATTTCCAATGTCCACACATATTTAGTCTGCCCATAGTCTATAGGAAAGTTATATTTATATTTACAAGCTGGGGGGAACATGGTTATTACAATCCCCTCCCCCTTAAAGGAACATCATCCCCAATGTTCTACCTGTCGATGTGTTCTATATGTACAGAAGTAAACAAAAATGGGTATGTGTGTTTCATGGCATCCTCCATTTCCCATGTCGCCTAATCTGGACCAAAGTGTTTCCACTACACCTTGACATGTGCAATGGTTATGTTCCTTAGTGGGTTTTCCTTTCTGTCTATTATGCATTATGGCTCTGGCATGCATTCTCCCTCTGTTTCCACCTGAATCACATACCAATCAATTATACGATTAGAATCATGTACATATTTCTTCAGTAACGAAACATGGAAAACATTATCATCCTTTAATGTGGGAGGAAGCACTAGTATATATGCTACAAGTCCCACTCTATCTAGAATTTCAAAGGGTCCACAATATCGAGGTGCCATCTTGGCACAATATCCCATTCTCAAGGAGCTTTTTCTGGGTCTAACTTGGAGATACAAATGATCCCCTGCTTTGAACTCTCTAGGAGTCCTCTTTCTGTTTGCATAACTTTTTTGTCTATCCTGAGCTATTTTCATATTTTGTTTTATTTGAATTTCTTGTTGTTCCATTTGCATATTTTGTATGATTGTAATTCTATCTACTGGGTTATTCCTGCTGATTGGAATATTGCATTGTCTACTATAGAGGGCCTCAAAAGGGCTCATATTCAATTTTTCTTGATAGCCATTGTTATAATCAAACTCTACCAGTGGTAGGTAGTCTTCCCACTTCTTAGGTTGATGCATTGCATGCATCCTTAGCATGTCCTCTAAGAGTTGGTTTACCCTCTTTGTCTGTCCATTAGTTTGAGGGTGATAGGCTGTATTGAATAGCAATTTAGTTTCAAAACTAGGAAAAAGAGATTTCCAAAAGTTTGAAGTAAATTTTGTATCTTGGTCGAATATGATTTCTTTAGGCATGCCATGGAGTCTGAATATTTCCTTCATAAAAATAATGGCAATATCTATTGCCTGGAAAGTTGATTTGATGAGAATAAAGTGAGCAGTCTTGCTTAGTTTGTCCACGACTACCATGATGGCATCATTTTGTTTGGTTGATTTTGGTAACCCTGTGATGAAATCCATGGAGAAGGTTTCCCATTTCCATTATGGGATTGGTAGGGGCTGCAACAACCCTTCTGGATGTCGGTGCTCTTCTTTAACCTTTTGAAACTCTAAACATTTATCTAAGTAATTAGTTTGGTCATTTTTCAGTCCGAGCCAATAAAATAGCTTCCTATTGGTCGCAATCATTTTTTGATAACCAGGATGACCAATATATGGTCTTTTGTGTAATTCATCCATTATGAACCTCTTCAAGTCGTCATAATTTTGGATATACAACCTACCTTTGTAAGTTAGCAGACCATCATTCAACATTTGATAACCCTCATACTTCATCCCCGTGGGATCTTGCTCTAAGTATGATTTCACAGTCTTGAAAAATGGGTCTTTTTCTTGTGCACTTTTGACTCTCTCCTTGACGTCTAATTCACAGGTGCTTATAGCTACCAGGTGAATCACTTTCATACTTCTACTAAGGGAATCAACCACCCTATTTTATTTTACTTTGATGTGTTTTATTTCAAAGTCAAACTCACTAAGGAGAGCCATCCATCTAGCTTGTCTAACATTGAGTTTTGGTTGATCAAACAAATATTTCAACCCACTATGGTCTGTCATAAGCACAAATATTCTACCTAGGATGTAATGCCTCTACATTTTTAAAGCATGTACTATGGAAGCCAACTCTAGATTGTGGGTCACACAATTGATTTCATGCTCATTCAATTTTCTGGATTCGTAGCAAATCACATGTCTTTCTTGCATAAGGACTCCTCCGATCCCATCCTTGCAGGCATTTTTACACACAAGGAAGTCCTTGTTCGGGTATGCAATCTTCAGCACAGGTGCATTGGTTATAAGGTATCTCAACTCTTGGAATCTCTCTTCACATTTTTATGTCCAAAAGAATTTAACCCCCTTTTTCTGAAGGGAGGTGATTGGGAAACCAAACTTGGGGAATCCCTTTATGAACCTTCTATAGTATCCTTCTAGGCCCATAAAGGATATGATACCATATACATCCTTTGGGGTAGGCCAAGCCACAATGGATTTGATCTTGTTAGGATCAACTACCACTCCTTCTTCAGAAATAACATGGCCTAAGTAATGGACTTGTTTATGGAAAAAGTCACACACTAAAATTAGCATAGAGTTGATGTTCTCTTAGTACTTGAAGAACTAAATTGAGATGTTCTTCATTCTCTTCCCTACTCTTAGAGTATATCAAGATGTCATCAATGATAACCAACACAAATATATCCAAGAATTTACTGAGTACATTATTCATTAAGCACATAAAATTGGTTGGTGCATTGGTAAACCCAAATGGTACCACCACAAATTCATAGTGCCCATATATTGTCCTAAAGGTTTTTTTATGGATGTCTTCATCCTTAATTCAAACTTGATGGTATCCAGACCTCAAGTCAATCTTGGAGAAAATTTTCTCACCCCTTAATTGGTCAAATAAGTCATTGATCCTTGGCAAGGGATACTTATTCTTAATGGTCATCTTATTGAGTTGTCTATAGTCTATGCACAACCTGAGGGTGCCATCCTTCTTTTTACAAATAGGGTTGTTGCTCCCCTGGGGACACACTGTACCAAATGTATCATTTTTCCAACATATTCTTTATTTGTATTTGATCTCAACTAGCTCTGGTGTACTCATTCTATAGGGAATTCTAGACACTGGCATCGGTCCCAGTACAAGTTCTATTGAAAATTCAATATCTCTTCTTGGAGGTAGGCCTAGTACCTCTTCTAGAAACACATATTTATACTCTCTTAATATGGGGTGGTCCTCTAGTCTTGGTTTATTGGGATCAACAGAGTTCAACACTTGTGTTGCATACAAAGGACATCCTTTTCTGCAATACTTCTTCACTTGAAGGGATGATAATTGTCTCACTGAGCCAGGATTTTGAATCCCTTGTAGGGTTATTTTTCTCCCTTTTGCATCTTCACACTCCAAAGTTTTTTTGTAACAGTCCAACTTCATTTTATGGGAAGCCAACCAGTCCATGCCAATCATTAGGTCATAATATCCTAGAGTGAGTATGTTTAAGGTGGCTTGGGTGGGTAGTCCATTCATAATGAAGTGGCATGCTGGTATGATCTCTGTTAGCTTTCTTTTGGTTCCAGTGGGTAGTTGTACCGGCCATGATTTATCATGTTTTACTTGCTGCAATTTGCATTTCTCAACAGTTTGAGGGGCAACATAACTCATATTAGAACCAAGGTCAATTAAAATGGAAACTACTTGATTGGCAATCATACCTTCCATCTCCACCACTGAAGCTTGGTGGTCAACTTGTCTATTATCCAAGGTTGCATAGATGTGTGGCATGCTCCTAGCCACATCATTGACTTTGGTAGCCTCTTGGACATTGTAGACCCCCAATTGTTTTGTTGTCTATGTGGATATTCCCTCAGAAGATGTTCTTCTCCACAACCCCAACATTTCAAATGCCCTCTCTTTTTGTTATCAGTATTACTTTGGGTTGCTCCAAAGGGTTTATTACCACTCTGAGATGGAAAATTCTGTTTATATACACTTCTAGTAGGAAGGCTCATCTTAGAAATTTTCCCATGGTTCTTAAATCTTGAGGATTTAAACCCCTTCTTCTTGTATCCTGAATTATTTTTCTTCTTCCAGTCCTCATGAGGTTTTGTCTTATTCTTGAATTTCTCATAGCAATACCTCTCCTTAGAGATAATATCTTCTAAGGTCTTTGGTTCATCAAATTCAATTATGTCCCAGAAGGACTGAGGTAGTCCACTAATGAATCGTTGCATCTTTACCTTCTCATCCTTTATGTAGGGTACATACCTCATCAGCTCAAGAAATTTGTTGATATATTCATCTATTGGGAGTTGTCTCAACTTGAGTTCAAAGAACTCGGTCTTCCCATCAAAGAATTTCTATGAAAGATACTTCTTCTTGAAGTATTTCTCAAATTGTTTCCATGAAAAATCCTTATTGTGGATTCCTTTCACATTCCTAAGGTCTTCCCACCAAATGGAGGCCTTTCCATTCAAGTTGAAAATGGCTATTCAAGACTTTAAGTTTTCAGAGTAGTCATGGAATCTGAAGTACTCTTTCAAGCCAAGTATCCAAACTCCTTCTTCTTCCCCCTTTTTGATTTCTCCATCAAATGTGGGTGGTTTGGCTTTCTTAAATTATTCAGGGTTATGGCTCTTGGAATGTTTCCTCTTATTTATTTTCCCTTGGTAATGTGAATTAGTCTTTCCACTAGATGATTCCTTGGAGTTGTCAGTTTCCTCACCAGAGGATTCTTCCATTGAATGTCTCTTGGCTCCATGTTGGGCCTTCTTTGAGGTGCTCCTCCTTGTGTGGCCACTTTCAGGTCCATGATTTTTTTATCTCAGGTGGACTTGGAATTTTCTTAGTATCATGTTTTCCATATGATTGGTTGTTGGTTCATGTTACATTTGCCTTTGTATATCTGATAGGATTTACAGTAGGAATCCATTAATTTCAGTCTTCTTTTCATGTTCTTTTATCATCCTTTCATTGTCATCCTTGCATCTCTGTAATTCTACCATGAGGCTTCTTACAATTTTAGACAAATCTGGAGGGTTTCCACCACCCTCCTCTCATCAGATTCTTCCTCTCTATTGTGGGAGATTTCCCCCAATTCATGGTGTGTCACCATCCTGCACGTTGTATTTTTCCTTCAGTCCAATGACCGCTTGAGTGATGATAAAACATTCTTTTTTAGTTAATTATCTTACTAGTTTATGAAATACAAATCACACAGTTCAGACTTTTGAAACAAATAACAATAGCATAAATTCTCATTCCTCTCCCCAGCAGTGGTTTAAATAGGTCTCTTATGAAAGGAGTAAGGTAGCGTGTTACCCTAACAAGATTTTAAGCGACTCGTTCATGAACCCAAGCAGGCCAAGTGTTGTTGCCCACTCTGATACCAATTTGTAACACACCCAACCCCTTAAAGGGATTTTTAAGGGATGGGGCATCGAAATTCCTCTTTCTCTCAAAAATATCTAAGCCTCTTATTAATGACACCATCGTCTTCTTCTCATCATGAGCTTTCCAACGACTATCGTCCTGATCAAAACCGATCCCTGGATCAAAATTTGTGGCCCTTTAAAGTTTCAAGGTTCATTTCATATCTGCCTCAAGCCACTTTAGGTCCACGTGGCTCTTTGCCACTTTTCTTCCTACATGTCTTAGATGTGGCATACACCACCTTCCCCTTCATGTAACACATAATATTATGGGGAATTCGATGTTCGACCTTCCCTTTTTCATTCTACACGCCTATCCTTCGGAGTCCTGAAACTCCGAACTCCCGAAGGATCCTAAAATCTTTCCACGTGGCTTCTGTCTTTGTCCTATTTTGAATCAACCGAGCTCACCACTCCAATCCTATGGAGTCTTGAATTCTCAGCCTCTCGAAGGGTCCACACTTACACATGGAGACACATTAAACATAGAGGCAAGGATAGGTGGGTTCGAGCTTTCAGTTGATTTAAACCCAACATTTCAACCTTCCAATCTTCCCAAAGTCCCGAACTCCTGGAGTCTAGGGTACTCCACCATATTTTGACCGAGAAATCATGCACGAGGGGAATAGAACGTAACAAAGGGCAGAGGTGACATGTGGCTCCATCAGTGGGTGACACATTTCACATTCTAATAGGCTCATAGGGTCTGTGAAAATTATGATTTGGGGTGACACGTGGCACATAGAACATGGGTTCATGTCACCCTGGGTGACGTCAGCATGTCCCATCCCTCTAGATTGACAACCCTTCAATTCCCTTTAGATATTTATGGTCGAGACATGTCCGTGTGGATCTATAGATATACGACCTCCATTGCTTCACAAATTTGGCGTTCAGGGGATCTGTGGTGTGTATTCCTTGTTCCTCCCAGAGTGGTTAGCGTTAGGATGACCACAGTCTGGATCGAATGATCATGAGAGGTCCGAAGATTCTTTGGATCGACAGTCCTCATCGCTTCGCGACTTCATCATTCAATATTTTGGCCATGTAGTTTTCATTTTAATCCCGAAGTGGTCAACACCGGACTGACCATGGTGTATGTCCAATGGACAACATTCGACAGGGGATACAGGAGACCCATGGCCCAATCAACTGGAAACACATGTCAAGATCGATTTGAACCCTAATATCTATGAAATTCATGAATTGGGGGGACACGTGGCACCCCTAATATGGGTCTATGTCACCCTTGGTGACGTTGCCAGACCACATTACTCTGGCCTTTGGAACTTCAGTGACATCCTTGTTCATCAACATGATGAATCTCCTGGAGTAGGGATTTGCTAGAGTATTTCACACTATCCTTTCTCTAGTTTATCAGAGGATAGAGATGGGTCCCAAAGGATCCTTATATCCATGACTCACATTTATTCGCTACTCTAGCATTCAAGGGTTTTGGATTTATGACACCTCTGTTCTCCTGAAGCGATCAACTCTGGAATGACCACAACGTAGATCCAACGGTCAGGAGGCTTCTGAATACCCTCAGATCTATGTCTAACGTCGCTTCGCGACTCTGAAATTCGGGATTTTTGATGGTTTTAAGGTCATAACACCCCGGAGCTCCGAACTCCTGGAGTTCCAAATCCAAAAGAGTTTAGCTCCTTTCAAACTTAGAAAAGGGTTCCAAGGTCTCGGTCATATGGGTTTTGCTGGAAATCCTTGAGGCTGCATGCTCTACCCTTAGCCATCATTTGGTTAGGGCCGTGGACATGAGCCCCAGTCACATAGACAGATGGTTTTAAAGGGTCACCTTCCCTCCATAGAGTTCAAACTTAGTGACCTACGAAGGTGAATTGAGGGGTAGGTATGATTGAAGTGTTCAATGAAGTACAAACATCGTAAACTTATTATTAAAATCCTATATATAATAAATCTCCTACTTCTAAGAAGAGGAAAACATAAACCATGCAAAATACAGAGACTCATAGGAAAACAATAAGAATTTTTTATGATTAATCAAATGATGTAAATTTAATCATAGACCCAGACATTCAACCATCATTTCTACTTTAATACACAGAGTATAGAAATACTTATCAAAATACACGATAGTGAAGCAACTGCTGAGAAGGGTGTATTTTTCCACCCAACAATAGGCACAACCACTCCTGAACGGATTTATCGTTGGCCACCCCATAGCTAGACCATGACACTCTGAGAGAGATTCTTTCTTCTTGATCAGCGAAATTCAGGGAAATAGGTTACTCTCATCCTCCCATAAGAACTTGGAAATTGGTTTTCTTTTCACCAAGCAAGGGGGTCTGCAGTATTCTCTGCAACCCCATTTATCATCTTGGACCAAAAATGCTACCAACTACTTCTTGCACCCAGAGAAATCTTGTTGTTCATTTCTCCCAAGAGCCAGAGAGATGCATGCACTCTCCTCTTCTATGCCCTCCCCTCTCTACCCACGAGTTCCTTTCTTTTATTTTTCCTTCCTCAACAAGATTGTGTGGGTTTGAATCCCCATCTTATGGTCAGGTCAGGAAGTCTCTCGGATGGGTAATCTACCCATCTCGCCATTAACTCTTGAGGATGACTTCTCCAACCACCAGCCTAATTATTAATTTACTTGTGGGTCAGAGGAATGTTCTGGGTATGAATCATTTAAATCCAGTAAGGTATTGGTCTGGTGGGGGTTATCTCAAACATTTCTAGTCCCCCTCACCACCTCTCTCATAGCATCATGGTCTACCTTGGAAAACCCCCTCCTCAGGAGTTATGCAACACTATCCATTTTATTTAATAACAAAAAATACATATATATTTACATTACCATTTATAATAAAAACTTTCATCAATTCCAATGTCCACATGTTGGCTGTTGACCATTTTTTGAGGGACACTTGGTCATATTTGACCATTTTTGGACTTCGACAGCTTGCCAAAGAGGGAGCGCCAGGTGAAGCAGAGATCATGGGATCTCAGCCCACTTTTGGGGACCTTTTAGGGTTTTGGGTTAATGTAATGGGAAAGGGATGTCGGCCCATGGGTTTACCCATGTTTTAGGCCTATTTTGTAAAGTATAAATAAGTAGCTAAGCAATGTAAGATGGGGCGAGAAGAGAATCTAAGTGCTAGTAAAGGCTTTGTATATATTATGTGATTGACTTGTAGAGATGAGTGCAAGTGTTGTAAGTGTTGAGTGCACATATTGTAAGAAGGCTTTGTGCTAGATCTACACGGGGAAGGAGGATCTGGTGAGGCGCGCATAGATATCCTGTCCTATGCGGAGTACAAGTATGAGCTCTGTGCTGTAACTAGATTGAACAAAGCTAATAAAGAAGAATAAGACTTTGTGGATGTAGCCCTAGGGTGGGGATGAACCACGGTAACTCTGTGTATTGTGCTTAGTTCTTTGACCTAATGTGTTGGTTTCTTTCCATGTGTTATGCTTTGATATGAATATGCTATGTGCTTTGCTATGATGCTCTTAGATAGATTCACTTTTCTTTGTGCTTATTATATGTATGGGTGTAGATCTGATGAAGGTGTTGAGTGCTAAACCTATTTTGTTGTTGCTAAGTGCTAACTTAACCTAGATCTAAGTGAATGTTGTGGTGCTCTATGCTATCTGTGGAGTGCCTTGAGGGTTAAATATTGATGAATGATCTTTTCTAAAGTACATTCTAAGGGTAAGAATCACATATATGTGTCCCAGCTAAGGTTACAAACACCTGAGTCTTGCAACCACCCCTACCTCTACCTCGGGTGAAACTTCATCTTCTTCGCAGGTGTTGCCGAAAGGGCTGGTAGTTAGGATTTTGTTGGTGCGTTGTTGAAGCATTGAACCCTGGGTCTGCCCCTGTGCCAACAAATGGTTCTGTTTCCGGGACTAAAACTGTGATTGTTGGGAATTGAGGAAGAAGAAAATTTATGCAAGAGGAAGCTCTATGCGTACATCTGTTTCCCTAGTGCGTAGCTTTTTATTCGACCTATGAAGCTTTGTGCCAAGAATAAGGTCAGATCTGAAGAAAGGAAGATCATATTTGAAGAAAAGAAGCAAGATATGAACGTTCTGTGCTTTAAGAAAAGTAAAAGTGGAAATTTCTGAAAGAAAGAAGTCAGATCTGCAGAAAAGAGGTAAGATTTGTAAGCTTTGTGCTCTAATAAAGGTAAGAATAGTCAAAAGTTCTTAGATCTGGAAGCTTTGTTCTCTCTAGAAGTAAGATAAGTGAATTTTGTTTTGTTTCTAGAGGATGGATCTAGGTATGTTTGATAGATTCTGTCTTAGCTTAAAAACTATGGCATTAATAGATGAAAGAAAGTTTGATATGAATAGATCTGATAAGTATAATGATAGATATGTTATACCTATGCATCGAAAGAATGTATGGACTAACAAGTGGATGTAGGATCCTAGAAGGAAATTTTTGCAGGCTAGCCACTATGATCCTAGTGTGCAGTACAAGAAGAGTTGGGAATCATTGAAGAGAAAGAGAGGATTAACTCTTTGTTACAGTTGCAAAAGACCAAGACATCTTGCTAAGGAATGCTCTGGGAGAAAACCTAGTTGTCTCTGTTGCAAATCTTTGGACCACGACGTATTGGATTTCCCTAGAATGATCGCTAAGTTGGAAAGGTTGAATCTGAATCAAGAAGACCAGAAGGCAGATCCAGAAAAGGCAAAAACCTAGATTGATAGAGAAGAAGCCAAACGAAAAGAGGAAGAAGAAGTTTTGGAACAGAAGAAGCAAGAGTTAAAAGACTTTATGACAAGAAGGATCATGCACTTGATTGAATAATAGAAGAGCTGGTCACAGATATTTAATCCTAGCAACCCTGATATCGAGGTTAAGAGAATTCTAGAGGATCCGCAGAAGATCGAGTTACCTATTTTTGATACAGAAGAAGTATTACGCAGGAACCCTAGGAAAGAATTTCAACAGCACGAATCAACTAAGACCACAGAAGATAAGCACCAGAATGGTAAAAGCATTACTGAGATGAAGCTCACTGGGAAGAAGGATAGAAAGTTAAGAAGGAAAAAGGCTAATATTGTAAGGTCACACGAAGTTCTAGAGGATACTTTGCAGAAATAAACATTGTAGAATCAGAGCTTCGTCAAGATATTAGAACAATGACATAGCGTACTTCACCATGATGAAGCAATATAGTTGTTGGGGACGATATATCCGTTTGACTTCCGCTCTGAACAGGTAGAAAAGAAATAAAGGTTCGTCATCCAACCGTTGAATAGCTCCATAACGAGTCGAACAGGAGTTAATGAAAGACCATACCCATTGCAAGCAGACCGTTGCTAAGATTCCCTACTTAGTCCATCGCGCCATGCACCGAGAATACTTTTTGCTAAGTGAGAATTTGAGCATGAAACCTGAGATTAACTCACCCTGAGATCATTATCTTGTTTCCATATTCACCGTAGTCCTTGAATTCCTTTCGCACCTGAGCTAGCTGACCCAAGATTGTATGTCGGACGAGCTCAATGCTGCTGGGAAAATAGTTGAAGAAGTTTTAATCGACTTAATGAATGAGAGAGTCATGTCAGAGCAAGGAATGTCTACAGGTGTACAAGCATCATCCTTGGGAGCATTTCCAGCTTCCCCCTCCACTACTCAAGCAGGACCATCCCGACCGCCTTCAAAAAGACGATCTAAGCTCGAAAACGACTTCACCACTATGAAGATGATCCGAAGTATCTTGCCTAGATATATCCCACCACTAAGCGGCACAGTGAATCGAGACACTGTAACCATAGACTTCGACTATGCTTTGGTCACTGCGTACCTCTCGAAAGGGGTGCGTGCAGTTCGTGCTAACCAAGATAAGCTCACCGTGCTAAAATTTAGTGATTTTAACCTTGGAGATCGTAAGGTTTACAGTATGCTAGCCCCACACAAGTACCTAACTATCACAAAAGAGAGGTTGAGAAAAACAAAGGCGAGGTTACTCCGCCTAGAGAGGAGGAGGATCCCTCTAAGAAAAGGAAGGTCACCCCACCAAATCCATCATCCTGGAAGAAAACTAAGGCCACCCGGACTACGTTTAAGACTACCCTCACACATGATGACTTCGACTTCTTGATCGCTGCATTGAATGATGCCTCACTAGAGATCACAGAAAGGTAAGAAGTGAAGCAGGAGGAGATATTCAACCGACTCAAGGGTGAACTTCAAGAAGTGCATCAGACACTCCAGCCCATCCAAGCCATTTCTACTATGCCCTTGATGACAGGAATAACAACAACAAGTGATGAGCCCACTCAATTACACCAGATCCCTGAGAAAGTCGAAGCTCGCCTTTGACGAGCTCAAGAAGACACAGCACAAGCCACCCAGGATTTGGCACAAGTACAAAGCGCACTTATATTACCATAGAGGAAGGCAGAACAAGAACAACTTGCCTTACAAGCGAAGTGGGAGGAGGAAAAAGAACAGTTACAGCAGAGTAAGGACCAATTGCTAGCAGAGCAACTTGACGTGCAGGAACGAGTTCACAAAGAACTTCGCTCTGTGACGGTCATTGAAGTGAAGATTGAAGAACGTGTCCCTCAACAGGTGACACAATTTGAAGAAGTAATCCAACAACTTCGACAACGCATCATAGATATGGAACTTCGTACCGTACCTGAGACTCCCCAAGAAGTAAGAGATCTAAGGGAGGCAACTGCCTGTAGCACAGTTGACAGGTTAAAAACCTTGGCTTTGGAATCTATGCAACTGAGCGCTAGAAGTGCCCAGACTTATGAGAACCTCACAGAGAACCCTGAACTATAGACATTAGAGACGCAACTCCAAGAAGCAAAGCAGCATGCAGATACGCTACAGGCGCAACTAAAGGCCTTAACCCTAGTCGAAAGAATGAAGTGATTTCTAGAACAACGCATTGCCCAACAATAGGTACACATGCTACAAAGTAAAGTGATGGAAGTCTCTCAATGACTTCAACCCCTCCAAGAGAAATCATGCCAAATGTTCACTGAAGTTGAGAGCTAGGCAGTTGAGCTTGAACAAGTTGTTATCACCGCAGAACAACGCATGGAAGGACCAGTAAATGATGTCGTGATCTAGGATTTCACTAAACATGAGGTTGTTGCATTGCAGTAGGTCAAAGTAACTCGAGCCAAGATCGAGACATTCGAAGCGGATTTGATCATACTAGAGTGACTCGGGATGAGTCACAGGTGAGTGTTGGGGGCCTGTTTGCCCTTGACCAAGTTTTGAGGGACACTTGGTCATATTTGACCGTTTTTGGACTTCGACAGCCTGTCAAAGAGGGAACTCCAGACAAAGTAGAGATCATGGGATCTCAACCCACTTTTGGGGACCTTTTAGGGTTTTGGGTTAATGTAATGGGAAAGGGATGTCGACCCATGGGTTTACCCATGTTTTAGGCCTATTTTGTAAAGTATAAATAAGTAGCTAAGCAATGTAAGATGGGGCGAGAAGATAAGCTAAGTGCTAGTAAAGGCTTTGTATATATTATGTGATCAACTTGCAGAGATGAGTGCAAGTGATGTAAGTGCTGAGTGCACAGATTGTAAGAAGGCTCTGTGCTAGATCTACTCAGGGAAGGAGGATCTGGCGAGGTGTGCACAGATATCCTGTCCTATGCAGAGTAAAAGTATGATCTCTGTGTTGTAACCAGATTGACCAAAGATAATAAATAAGAATAAGACTTTGTGGACACAACCCTAGGGTGGGGGTGATCCATGGTAACTCTGTGTATTGTGCTCAGTGCTTCGACCTAATGTGTTGGTTTCTTTCCATGTGTTATTCTTTGATATGAATATGCTATGTGATTTGCTATGATGCTCTTAGATAGATTCACTTTGCTTTGTGCTTCTTAGATGTATGGGTGTAGATATGATGAAGGTGCTGAGTGATAAACCTATTTTGTTGTTGCTAAGTGCTAACTTAACCTAGATCTAAGTGAATGCTGCGATTCTTTGTGCTATCTGTGGAGTGCCTTGATGGTTAAATACTGATGAATGATCTTTGCTAAAGTACTTGTTAAGGGTAAGAATCACAGATCTATGTCCTAGCTAAGGTTGCAGACACCTAAGTCTTGCAACCACCCCTACCTCTACCTCAAGTGAGACTTCATCTACTTCGCAGGTGTTGTCGAAAGGGCTGGTAGTTAGGGTTTTGTTGGTGCATTGAACCCTCGGTCTACCCCTGTGCCAAAACCACACATATTTAGTCCTCCCATAGTCTATAGGAAAGCTATAGTTATATTTACAAGTTGGGGGAATCAGGGGTATTACACCTTCCAAACCCGGAAGTTGGTTGCCCCTTCCAACTTGTCCTCAATCTTCAATGTGTTCATTATTGTGTCTCAAAGGATGGCTCCCTCTATCCTTCAAAGCCTTGGCTCCAAGATCTGATCTGATAACCATTTGTTGAAGCTACCCATGTACTGTATTGTAGAGCCCTGTACGTGATTTTAAACACTACAACCCACGTATGTATGTAGTTTGACCCATTTCAAATCATGTATGTACTCGACTATTACCATTGTGACCTATGCATACCTCCGTACACCTACAAAAAATCCCATGTTCTACCTTAGTATTGTTGTTTCCCTGAAATATTTCCTTTGATTTTCACCTCTTGGTTATAGATCTTCTTGCAACTGTTGAGATCTATGCTCTTGGTTTCCTCCCTTCAAAGACTTGGATTTGATACCAAGTTGATTTTATTTCCTACGTGGAATTCAACCCTTGCTATGTTTTAATACCATGTTGATATTTCACCACTCTACTCAACACCCGACAGTTAGCTCAAAATAAAATATCTTTATCTACTAAAATAACAACTGAGTAATCAAATAAACATGCAATGGAAGAACAAATAAGGAAACCAAAATATCACACACAAGATACCAATATTTTCGGCTAAACTACCCTTGAAAAAACCCTGGAGGGAAAACAAGTTCCAAGATTCTTTTATTCAAGTCAAATCAAGGCTCCCCTTATAGGGAAAATGGCCCACTAAGAGAAATACAACTACAAACAAACCTGACATGGTCTGCTCGTTCGTATGGCCCCTGAACAACACACTTTTCAAGGTATATGTGATTCATCCTTCTGTGAATCGCATATGTATGTGACCGTCTCCACTGTGAATCACGTACATGTACAAAAAATATGTATGAACACTTTTGTACGATGCACCTCTTTCCTTTTTCTTTTGTCCTATGAAAAACCCACCTACTATTTCCTCTACTCTCTCTTCTCCTTGACCTATATTTCTCTAGATGAAATTCCTTCTCCACCTATCCAATATCTTGAATCACGGTCCTTTGTGATCCAACACTCTCTGCATCAACTCTTGGACAAAATCCCTTCACAAAACCTATGAGATCTCGTCACTCTCATGTAAGCAAAATTCCTTCTTTTCCTCTACACTCCTCTCACTAGAAAAACTCTTTCTTTTCTATCCTCGACCTTGGTATCTCACCAAAGTCTCTCACAAGTGTATCTCACACAATCCTCTGACTTTGATCTCTCATCAAAAGTGTCTTCCTCCTTCTCCTAGCCTTACTTTTATAATCATGTGTTACAATCTATTTATAATATCCAAAGTGATCTATGGATGATATTACTTATCACACTCACTTAAGATTTAGATTACATGATGAATGCTAAGCATGTTCCTTAAATAAGTCAATTCACTAATAAAAACACTTTTACATTAATTTATTCCTTTTAACTAAGGAAAAATCAAGTATAGAAGGTTTTCGACAACTTCCACACGCTAGACACAAACCAATGCAAAAGTATATGTCTGATGCTACCACTAACATCAACATATATCACCACCCACACCACCCTGAGAAAAAGAAGTCATCAAGGCAAGGTCATGAGCATCAATAACCTTACTGTAGACCAACATGGAGACAAAAGATACTTAGTATATAGGTGTATGGAGGACTAAAAGCAATGCATGGAGAAGTCAAAGTAGCACAATAATAATGTGGAACCAAACGAACAACCAGACTCAATATTGAGGTAGAAAGGAAGCACTTGGACCCCATGTACACATTTCACTAAGAAGGATGGATGCTCATGCTTGGTACCAATAGACTACTTTTCTTAGTAGACCATTTATATGGCTTCCACTCATGTTTCAATGATGAAACATGTGAAGGAGGATGGAATATAATGTACCTAGGGAGGATAATATGGGTTACCTACATAGGTACCCAAAGGGAATAATGAATGTGATGTGGTCATAATCATGGAATAGACCCACTTGGTAGTTGATGGGTAATAAATAGGCCCACTAAGTAGTTAAATGAAATTGATATAATTATGAGGGGTAGTTAGCATAAACCACCATGAGTACTCATGGAAAAATATAAATACACATGAATATCGTTGTATTGAGAGATGTTGGATGTTGAGATTTGTATTGTAGAAAGAATGTATTGTGGAGTGATTCCTTCCATAAGAAGTATTTGGTGGTGTTACCCTACCTTAAGGGTTCTCTTTATATTCTTGTGTGGATGTATTTTGGTTATTTTGAAGTTAAGGGTTTATATTTTATGTTTTATCTACCAAGGTTCACTTCAACAACGATATATAGAGGATTAAAATAGTTGCATCATTTGGAGACTCTAAGATGTTGATGGATTGAGCTAATAATAGATGAGAAATGGTAAATATATTGTTATCCCAATCAAGAATCGAGTTTAGGAAGTGAAATCCAACTTTAATATTTTATTCTTTGTGCATATTTGTAGAGTACAATTTAAAAGTAGATAAACTATCTAAGGAAGCTCTATTACTAAAGGAGGGTTTCTATTTGAGTGTGAGTTTAGGAGAGGGACACAATCTTTGTTTTTTGTAAGATTTGTTTATTGATATAAGAACTATAAAGAACTCCTAGTTATGCTATATGTTGAAACTTGTAATAGAAATTTTGATAAAATTTTAAACTTAAAAAAATGATTTAGAATATTTTTTGAATGGCTTATTGGAGTAGCCTACAGAGGCTATAATATGTACTAATAAGATAGGTGTTTACCTACAAGTGTTGATCAATTATTATTAAATTCTCCTTGTATAGTCCATTCCAATTTCCCCCTCATACTTAGAAAATTTTGAGATCATCACGGGTTCCTAACATATTGCATTGCTATGCCTAAGTTTTGCGACCTGCATAACACTTACATGATTTCCGCGACCTCCATTATTCACTATATACACTTATAATATTTTTGGAAGCATACATTCACCTGTGGGTGTAGAGAAATACCTCAATCACTTCCCCACCCCATTGTCTTGCTCGTCCTCTTGTCCACGGTCCCACCATGTCGTGATCCCAATCATCCACCATTCCACTTATCCTAATTTTTTTCCATCCCGATCCTCCCATTACTCTTCCATTCCACCATCCCTCCTTCTCGTCATCCCACTATCTCGTTCATATGATTTTCTATATTGTTTGCTTGTTCTGCTCATCCACTCTCTTGATCATCCGCCACCCCTCAACACTTTACATCCCATCACATCATGTTTCCCAATATGCATTAAATAGTTATTTCCATAAATCAATATCACTTGTATAATTTTTAATATCGTTATTAATGACAAGTGTCTCGAAACAACTTCCCATAAATGATTAATACCAATTATCCTTGAATTAAGAACCCTGGAATGTGTTAAAATAAACAAGTGTATTTCGATAATAAAAATTCGAAAAGTTGTTCATTAACTTTGTCACCTTGGATAAGTATGTCAAATCAAAGAAAATAATAGTTTTGCGGAGACACTATCCATATTTTGGGATGACAAGACCAAATATTTCAGTGGTCATAGGATTAAAGGTATTATTCTACATTACCACCCTCAAAAAATAATTTGAACAAGATTTTGACATTCAGAATCACATCAATAGGTTTTGTTCTAGAGGTGTATGATTTTAAGGAACTGATTTCATGGTCTATTGACAAATTTGACAAGGAAAGGAGAATTATTCAGTTACAAGGAGAATCACCCATCTCTTTAGCCCCTTCAATTTTTAAAAGAATGTCTAGACTCCTTGAACCAACAATGGTTTTCAAAAGCGTCGAATATTATTATTTCCTTAAGACGAAGAAAGGAGGATTCGAACTCCTGCAGGACTACCTTGAAGACCTGGAAATTTTTCCTAAAGACCTCTCAAATATTTAGGTATGTTCATTAAACAACTCATACAGAGAAATGATGTGGTTATTTTCGAGGATAATTGGACAAGAATCCGTGGCTATTGTTCTTATGCTTTCTTTGTACATATTGTATTTTTCAATTCATGAAAATGTTGTTTTCTACTAGACAAGGATTATTTCAAGACATTTATCATTTCAATTAGGGAAATTTTGAAATAGTAAAAGGTTTTATATGTCCTCATATTTGATTTTTTCTATGACTTACTGTCACATATTCAAAGGCCTACCCTTGGCCACAAAGGTTAACTATAAATTTGACCCTGTACAAATGTGGTACCCTGCACTCTGGAAGCAAAAGGTTGTGTATAACTTCTATAAAGTGAACAATTATTTTATCTCTTCTTTCAAAAGGTTAATTTATGGACCCATCAAGACTATAAATGGAGGCTACATCTTTCTTAGTCGGGAATGGAAGCTTTGAAGGCATGGAAAATTTTAGTATCATAAGACTCTATTGTTCACATGAGAAACCTTCATAACTACCATACTATGTTTCTAATAAGATATTTATAGTTGAGATATGTAAACAATATAAATTTTGGGCTCACTTTTTTAACGAAAAAAAGGAAAAAACAGTTCATCCCATTACCATGGAAAATTGGGGAAATAAATACAAAAAGAATTGCCCATCTTGATGAAATCTCAACTTAATTTGATTTATTCAATCTCAAGCAAGCAAATGAGATCAAGGGTTTTGAACCTAATCATTTATTTATGACCCATATGACATCACTAGGATATATAATGTGTCATTTTCCAAGACATTTTTATTTGGAGAAGAAGAAGGTGATAGTCAAAACCCTCAAGGATTACCCATGGAAAAATTGCAAGAATATATTGAGATAGTAATAAGTACCAACGATTAGCACAGACAACGAGGAAGATTTGTAAATTAAATAAGTTCATGGTCCCCAAATATTTCCCAAAAAAGTGTCCTATCCAAAGGAAAACCAAAAAAATCAATTCAAGAACAGAGAAAGTCTTCAATTGATAATTTTGATGACGAAGGAGAACAAAACCCTCCTAAGAGAAATATTGCCAAGTCAAACACACTCCCAATTGCCAGGAAGAGGAATAAAGGTACAAATAAAGAGCGAGAAAATGAATACATAAGTGCAAATGAAATTGTCTTGAAATATATGGAACTCGATATAAATGTTGAGGAAATAGAAATTGCATGTGAAGAACAAAGACTACAAGAAAGAAAAACAATTGCAATATAATTGGCTACTCAAGAGATAATTATATTTGAATAATTGTAACATCCCGCTCTGGCACACTGAGCAAACTTATTCTTTGAGGACACTTGCTCGCAAGTGATCTGGATTATTATGATATTAAAATAGTTGACTTTGATTATGATGCATCATGGGTAGATGACATGTTGTTTTACTACATTGACATAGACAGGTGCTATTGACTTGGTTTTACTAAGTGTGTAGGGTTTTGGACCTTGAGGATGCAGAGGCATCGATGGAACCCTTGGACTCCGGATCGAGTCAGGGAGTGTGCTATTGGGGTTTGATTGATTTACTGTGATATTAATACATTTTGACTAGATGATATGATGTGGTCATGTTCTGACATGATTTGTTGATGATGTAGGCTGATGATATCTTGTTGACCAGACTCACATACAGAGTAAAGGGGTCACACACGACTACCAGAGAGGTTGAGGGAGAGGTGTGGACAACAACCCTGCCACAGCCTACTAGCACTCCCATCGTGGCTCAAACTGTAGGTTAACGATTACCTAGTTCGAGAGGACCCACGATGCCGTGAGGGAAGACTGTGACAGTCGCTCACGATGATTCTAAGGGGTGCACAATAAGGAGGGGGGCCTTATTCCTTAGAAACCCTTAGTCTCCCACAATTTCACCTGGCGGAGTGTTGACTCCAGGGGTTATTGATGTCTACCAATCAGTCAAGAGGCGAGTGGCACCCTTGGAGCACGTGGTGCGTCTTGAAGGGCACGTTGCGCAAATAAACAGATGAGGCGAGTGGCACCCTTGGAGCACGTGGTGTGTCCTGAAGGGCACGTCACGCAAAGAAACAAAAGAGGCGAGTGGCACCCTTGGAGCACGTAGTGCATCCTGAAGGGCACGTCGCGTTGATGATGATAAAGGAACGAACCTAGATGGCCCTAAGACAATCAACACTTTAAGAAATTTTAAAACAACTCCCCTAATTAAATGTCACCCAGTTCAGAATCTAAGTCCTAAGTCTAAAAACTTCGCTAGGGGTAAGATTTTGTCTACCCTTGAGAAAATATCTATATAAAAGTATAATAATAAAATTTAAAATACAAACCCCTTACGTAATAATTTGGTCTTCATAAATTTTGGGGTAAAATGAAAAGAGTAAGAAATTAAATAAAATCGGTGGATAAAAAAAATTATAAAGAAGAAAATAATTATTTTTAACTTTTGATAGTTTTAAAAGATGTTGAATTAATAATAAAAGGGAAAAGGGGTTAAATTGCAACTGCCGTTTTTAGCTCTAATAAAAAGGGGAAAGAGGGAAATTATAAAATTTAGGAAACTAGGGGATGGAGGTAACATAAAAAGGGAAAGAGGGGAACTTATGGTAAAAAGCGGGGGGTCAACTTAGTAAAGAATCTGCAATTAAGAACCTTTTAAATTGAACTAAATTAGCAACTTCATTTTAGGGAAAGTCTTTAAAACCTGTAAGGGAATCGAGGGACACCTAGGAGTAAATTTAGGAGTAACTCTAGGTGGGTGAGGGAAATAAGAAAATTTAATAAATTAAAGAAAATAACTATTGGAGGAATGTGGGGGATGAATGACACTTGTGCGAAGGAGAAATTTTGAAGTTTTTATTTAAAACTTAAATTAAATGAGATTTAGGGAAAGAATGGAAGTTCTAAAACTCTATAAAAGAGAGGAAGGAGGAGGAAGAAAGGGATCAGCTGTTAGCATAACGTTACACTGCCGGATTAGTGACTTGACTGATTTACTTGTGGGAGTTGGGATTTCCCAGCTCGGAGAGGAGTGGTAGCTCGGCCTTGCGAGGCGAGTTGGGAGCTAGACATACCATCTGGATAGTGTGTGGCCCCTTTGCAGCTCGGGGGGCTAAGGGGGAAGCAGAGTACCCTTAGAGTTGGCTGGGAGGTACCGGTGTAGTCTCGACGGTCAGCGAGTGGGAGCGGCACGGAGCGCGTGGATGTCCTTCGAGGCAGGCGACAAGGCAACAATATGATTTTTATTTTAGTAGAATAGAATGCATTATGACTTATGCTGGGATCGAAATATCGGATGCAAATGGATTGAATGGTTGTTTTTATTTATTTACTCGGTGATTATAATTATAACTGTTGTAACTGTTGTTTTTATTTAAATCTCTCATGTGACAAGGTATTATTTGTTGCAAATCATGTACAAGTTTATATTACATATGTTTCTTTTGTATGAAATACAACTAATAAGCTGTTGAAAGGATTCTTGACAAAATATTGGTAATTAACCATGTTTCTGTATAATACCAGAATCGAAGGTAATACTTCCAATAGTAAGTAATATGGCTATTACCTTATTGCCTAAGGAGTGACATTATCGATGAATGAATTTCTGCGCTAACAGAGTATAACTCTAGTTATTGAACGTTTTAAACTATCTTAAATTTACTTATATATTGCAGAAAATACCTAGTATTACCTCCAATGGTTATAAACGAAATTTCATTCAATTTGTTAAATGAATAATGCCTTAATACAAATTAGCCTCGATAAATTTTATCTCTGATGATAGATCGTGGGAATGGCATTTCCGTTATTTTTTATGTAATCACCGCCATCAAGGAATCGACAAGTCTCGTCTCAGATGATAACTAGTGGGGACTTGCATTTCGTAATGTTTATATAATTTTTGTTATACAAATCCTGACGATGAGCACCTGTTCTTAAGTTGCAAGTGTTTGGAAGGATCCTAGTCGAGGAATGGGTTAAATCTACTCCCGTACTACAAGAGGGTAGATCAGAGTGAATAGTCTTGTCGGCTTAGAGGAGTTTTCTTACTTTTAGAGAGAATGCTAGTGAGGAGTTTTATTTTTGTCTTTTGAATAGGCGTTAACCCCCTCCCCCCCTGAAACTGTTACACATCTCTCTGCGCCTTGTTCGCTTGGATTTACCCTTCAGCCTTATCAATTGGTTACCTGTGTTTGCCTTTAGCTCTTGTCTGAATTCTCATGGTAGGCCTGCGTCCCTTTTAACACCATAACTGTTGTTTTTAACCTGCGTTGAGAGTGTAGTCACAAGACGACTGTGAGTAGAGTGTGTCGTCCAGATCACTAAATAACATTTAGTGATTGGCGTAAATCCTTCAAGTCTTGACAGAATCTACTATTCTGAGACCGCGTAAATTGGCCTTACCATCATAACAGTTAGTATGGCAGCATTATGGGCGCGTGGATGATGATGGCAGCCCTTGGTTATTTTAGATTTTTCATGTTATAACCAACTTGAAGTTGGCACAATCGTGGTCTTACTTCATTGACCTTCATTCCCAGGACACACTAATATCCCTAGTCGTCTTATCATGACAGTTTTTTTTTTTTCATTATATGTCAGCCTCTCGCCTTGTAGACTGATTAACATCCAACAACTCTTATCCATTTTATTGTTTCGTTCCTATGCATAAATTTATCAGTGCATTGATTCGTCTGTGCAAACGACTATGTAGAATCACAATTTATCCTCCCAGATGGTGGTCAGTGGTGTAACTGAAATCAATTAGATGGTTTGTGTTTTCCTTTCCTGGCATTGCCGATTTATGTAATGACATTAAAAAATTATTAAATGGCAAGCGATCATGCTAATGGCGCGAGACAACAATTTATTTTAATAACAACAATTAAATCTATTCTTCAGCAGTGAATTTAATACTCATCTTCGTCGATTGTTGAGTAGTAATGTTGATCACACTCCCCATTTATGGAAGCCAGCTGGTTCTGTCATGTTTTCTGGGCAACGTTAATAGCCTTGATCCGAGGGATTTACCTTCCTACATCCACGTGATTGTAAGTGCATGGCTTATGGGCAACAAAGGTCTTGAAGGAAAACGCCTTCCTGTGGGGGTAGCAGCGTGTATCTACTGCAGCTTCCGCCATCTAGCATTCCAGCGTTATTAAATCATTAATTTATATTTCTAAAAGGTCCTTTAACTCAAGAAACCATGGTACTCTGGTGAGGTCAAATAGTGAAAAACCACCATGTTGTATTATGACCATGGCTATTGTTTTATTGGATATGAAGGTTGGATGAGGCCCTTAACTTGCTCACTAAATTGATCCTTGATTTCAGTGGTTATGTAATAGTTTTGAAACCCTTATGCTAACTATCGAAGTTTGAACCTCCTCTTACTTCTTAATTGTGGAATTGTAGTTTAATAGTTGAAGCCCCTTTTTTATTGTCGATGAGACTTTAGTTTTCCTTAGTTCTTATCGATTTTGTAAGTTGACATTGGGTTCCTTATGTTTTTGTGGGATGTTGCTTCAATTCCTTATATTAATGTCTTAAGCCAACACTTAGTCCTTGAAGTTGGCTTATTAAAGGTAGATATTCTTAATTCCTCTAAATGGATTTAAATAAAGCATTTGACGTCTATTCAATTTATTTTTAGGTTGACCTCCTCATGGTATCTTACTGGATATAATTTTGGTAATGAATTCTTATTGCACTGCTTAATTAAGGCAAGTCATTTTCAAAGATATTTAGTTGCGCCACATAAGAGTGGTACTTGTTACATTAGCATGATGAATTGATATTTGATTAGACATGGTTGAACTTAACTTAGGCAGAGCTCTAAAAATGGGTGTAAATAGATCTCTACTTTTTACAAGAAACATGTATATGCATTTGTAGAGTTTTAACTCAATTATTATTCTCTTATTTAATAGGATTTATTTTCAACGAATGGTGGATTAAGTAGATGGATTGTTCCTTGCACTGATGAGCGATGTTTAGTTATAATTGTTGGAACTAGTATGGAATTGTTCTTTTAGGTGGTAATAATATTAAATTTGTAAGGAGAAGGAAGACTTGATTGCAAACCCTAGACTGGTTAAATTAGACAGGTAATTGGTGTTGTAAATTGTACTAATGCACGAATGTGATAGTGCTCTCGATCGCCATGAAGGTGAAAGATACATGTGTCCTTTCTATGATGATTGCGCCTGGATGATCATGATGTTGTCTTTAGCTTAGTCAACTTGGACTTGTTGTTTGGGTGGGATGTATACACCTCCATGTTCCTCAGAACAGTCGCCAGCCATGAGACCTTAAATGGTTAAAATTGATGGGAACCTAGGCTTGAGTGTTGCTTATGTGTCTTGGAGGTCCTAACCATTACAGGGTAGGATGGGCGGGTAGTCAATCTTATTTTGTCGGTTGATTGTTGTTCATTGCTGGCAGATGTTGAGGTGAGTCTTAGATCCTTATGTTGATATCGCAGTTGCATGCATCATGATTCATCGTCATGTGGCGGTGCAGAGTATAATGTCTTGTTACCCTTGTACACATGCACACACAAAAAAAAATTGCACTTGTTATAAGAGGTTTGTCATCGTAACGAGGAGGATCGTTACAATAATAGTTCCTTACCCTGCATCATGCTACATTCAATAAAAAATCAAGAATGCTAGGTGAATTAAAAGAACAAGAGAATTTAAGAGAACTGGAATTGAGAATTTGAATCTCAAGGGATTCCACCCTCCAAAGTCATGGAATTCCATGAAACCACAGGAGAAGATTTAAAGTTTTCAATCAGAGATATAGAAAATGAAAATGAAATTCTAAAAGACAGAGTAAGAGAATTGGAAATTTCCCTGATGCCTCCACCATTGTTTTCCATTCCTATCGCCACCATACAACCCTTGAAGACTATGGAAGGAATACCAGAGTCAAGCTCAAGATTAAAAGGAACATCAAGTTTGCTAGTTGTTATCATGGGATATGTCAGTGACAACATCGAAAAGAGAATGTCCTTGATTCTTGAAACTTGGGAGTTGACAACGAACTTTGTATCTTTAGGCTAGAGAATGACACGCGTCAGGCAATATCTTCATGCAGACTTGGAAAATGATGAAGAATTTTATAAAGGAGATATTTCTACTTTTACTGAAAAAGTTTTAGGTCCTGGTGAATTTCGGTGAAAAGAAGAAGATTTTCCTTCAACAATCTATTTAAAACAATTAATGGAATGTTGGCTCAAGAGAATTAAAAGTTTAAAATAAATGTTAGTTGAATGTGATGTCATTAGTGTAAAAAGGGGTGAATTGTATTTAAATTTAATTGAGTTAGAACTAGTTGGGTCGACTGAAGACATGGAGGACCCACATTTGATTATGAACTCGATACTCCTATAAAAGGAACAAATGGAAGAAAAGTTGGACTCCTTAAAAATTGCATCAAAAAAAAGTTCAACAACATGACTGAATATTCGAAGATAGAGGTAGAGAGTTGGTTGGTACGATATGTAAAAAAAAATGATGGTATTTAAGATACCCTTCCTCATCTCTCAATGGATTTTAAATATCTTGAAAATTCATTATTTGATATCAATGTTAGATAAGAGATAATGGTTGCAACCACGAAATAATATATTGAAAATTGGTTAAAGAATTATTTAATCAAAATAACAGAATCAAATTAGGAGGAAATAATTACAACCAGTCATGTAGTTCCAACAAAAGAAATCTTAAAGAACATCTCAACCAACAAATAAGGAGAGAGATAATCCATCATTGTAAGTCATGTGGTCAATTTTCATAATCTCTGATATTCTATACTTATCATTTAAAGATAATCCAACTTATGTCTTTTGTTCACTGAAAGTTCATAGATGATTTATAATTTCTTTTATATTTTCTTCCAACTCCAGGTATTTCTTTTAAAGGTCCATGGGAGACCCATCCCAATTCATTTGGACAAATTCTTTATTTGAATTTTACATTTCACTGTAAAATGAGACAATTATTTTTTGAAATCCCCAGAGAAATATTTTTGGGCATAGCTTTAATGATTTCTCAAACTTTGAGATTCCTAAGTATGATATTTTTAGAGTATGCTCATCATATTGTTTTTAAGTTTTAAATGCAATACTCATTTAAAGTTCTCTGCATTGTGGCCTTATACCTTTTCTATCTTATGAAATGACCAACTCTTTCTTATATTGTAATGGATGTGAGGAATGTATTAATTTTATATGATTCTTTCTTTACTTTTGTATAATACTTTAACGATATCATATTTCTATTTTGAATAAGTTCTTGGTCCTTTTCACGGGAACCTTTTCTTTTTTATTATACTTTTTATATTTAAGCTCTATTTTCATAATTCATTTTAGCAATAACAAAGGAGAACCACCTCTTTAAAAACATAGGGGAATTTTATCCTCATAAATGGTTTTGTTAAGATTTTGAACAATCTGAATATCAACATTTTTGGCGATCATACTAGGGAGAAAAAAAGGATGGTTTCGCATACTAAGATTTTAATGACTCATCCAGAACTGAATCAAACTCAGCTACAAGTGGGACTCATAAATCAAGGAAGTATTATGCATCAACTGTATGATTTGGTGTTAACAACAACAAAAAGTTGAGAAGAGCTCGAAAGGTATTAATGGGAAACTCTTGCTCGAGAGGAAGAAAGAGAAATAGCCTTGGGGAAAATAAGACAATTGTGAATCCAATAAAAACAATAACCTTATAAAGGTCCACTAACAAGAAGTAAAAGTAAGAATTTTTTTCTTCACGAAGTTACACTACTACATTTGAATCCAAAATCCGATGACATCCTCCGACACCACCCAAAAAAATTGCATTTTCATCGGATTTTACGTTTAGAAATTGTAATCTTGTTGGGTTTTTTTCGAATTTTCCCCGACGTTGTCAGATAGTCGATGACCATGGAGAAGGTGTCGAATATTCAAATTCTATGAAATATCATAAGATTGTTTCCCTTTGACCTAGACTTATTCAATCTCTCCTCGCATTTATTACAGTAGCGTTCAATAGTGAACATCCGTCGAAAATCGGATGCCTATTTATTTATAAAAAGATGGAATGCTAGAAACATTCCGACATTTTTGTTATACTAGCGATGACTTGCAGAGGTTACAAGGATTGTTTTTCCTACGGAAAAACATAATTGTTTTATTTGTTATTGTCATTACAAATATTTGAAGTGTGAAGCTTAATTTTTTAAGATCAATAATCGTCACTCAAGCTTGGTCAAATAAAATGTCACATAGAAATATTCTTGATCCACAAGAACAAAATCGACAATTACTTTCTAGATTATGGGATGGAGTGAAAAGAAAGGGTGATGGGAAATGTTATTGTCCTTTTAGTCAATGCAAAGTATTTAATAGGAGAATATTAAAGATCTCAACAATTAAAAGACATTGTAGGGAACATGGACACGTTGAGGGGGGGCATGAATATCGTCCATTGGTAAGTTGTTCATTATATATGTTTTTATATTGATCGTTTTTGTAAATGTGTGTATCATTTTCATATTTGTTATATATACACTAACATATTTTGATGGTTTGTAATTATAAAGGAAAGGCCTCCCAGGGCATATCCGCACATGGAAAATGTGGTTGCAAAACAAGAGTTGGAGGAACATGGAGCTACAAATACTGAATATCAATTTAATGATCATATGGAAGACGATGATCATGTTGATAACATATTTGAGGATGATGGTACAAATACATTGATCCATGATACATTTAATGTTATAATGGATCATGATTATGATCATGAAAATAATGAATTTGATGATGCTCATGATTTACCTCTACTTGAGAAGGAATACAAACCCCTTTATGAAGGCTCCAACATAACTCTTCTCTTTGTTGTATTGATGATAATGAAATTGAAGGTTATGAATGGTTTTTCAAACACATTGATCATACATATGTTCAGGTATGTAATATATTTCATCAATCACACACACACACGCACACATATGATCATGATAAAGATTATATTTGTTCCTCTAAAATTTTTATTGTTAGTTCATAAGTAAAATTAATATGGATGAAATACTTGTCATTAATATTCTTGATATTATATTAACCGTTTTTTTTTTTTTTAAATTTGTTGTACCATCTTGATGGCTGAATATTTGTTACCACCATCAAATATTTAACCTCGCACATACCGATATTTATTTTCCATCATGAAAGATATTGGAATGTAGTATCAAGGAATTGATGCATGTCCCAATGATCATATTATATATTATAAACAATATGAATTTGAAACAGAATGTTTTGAATGTCATAGTAGTAGATATCGAATAGATCAAGTAACAAAAAAGGTGCCTCAGAAGGTTCTTCGTTATATTCCCATTATTCCACACTTGCAATGACTGTTTAGGTGCAAAAACTTAGCAGAATCGATCGATTACCATGCATGAAATAGAAGTGAAGATGACATTCTTCGAATGCCTACAGATGGTTTTGCATTTAGAGACATGGAGGGAAAATGGTCACACTTTAAAGAAGAACCTCATAATGTTAGGATTTTTTTGGCAGTGGATGGTGTCAATCCATTTGCAGAGATGAGATATATTTACTCAGTGTGGCCTATTTTTGTTATCAACAATAACATTCCTCCTTGGATGCCAATAAAGAGGGAGCATATAATATTGGCAATGATTGTTCCAAGTATTTGTTTGCAACAATGTTTTTTTAATGCAATAGCATCTCATTTATTGTATTTGTTTCATAATGTCATATATTTATTTCAATTTACTCATATATATTATTTATGTATGTAAAATGGTTGTAATAATTATGTACTGCATATGTTCAAATCAATTAGGTAAGTACCAAGTTAAAGATATGAATGTATATATCGAGCCTCTTATTGACGAGATATTAAATCTATGGAATGACATCACCATGTATGATGTCTCTAGACTAATAGGGAAAAGACAATTTCAATTCCATGCAATGCTTGCATGGACAATTCATGATGCTCCATGGCTAACACATTATTGTGGTATGTAATTATAACATGCACCTTAAATAGTATTTAATTTTATAAAGTTGATATATTAATCATGCATTTTTTTTTAAATAATTCATTATTCATTATAGATAATATATTATAATTGACATAGTTAATCCATCTTTTGCAGGTCTTCAAACAAAGAGAAAATTTGCATGTCCAGTTTGTGGTCCTAAGATGAAATCTCATCGATCAAAAAGTTTATGAAATGAGTTGTTTGATTAGTATATGAACTTCCTCTCTAAGAATCATAGGTATCGAACTACCGAAAAACATATTTTCAATGGGAAAGAAGAGACTGCATTAAAAACACATAGAATGACACCTCATCTATGGAAGTTGAAATATAATAGAAATCGTTAAGATACATATCAAATTGTCTATCTATGATCATCATATATGATTTTTTTTAATTTTTTTTTTTTATAATATGTTTTGATAATTTATTGTAATTGACAACGATTTTTGTAATTTCTTTAGCTATGATTCATGATGTTCATGATCATGAAGGTGTTAATGGGCTTCCACGAGGAATACAAATTTATCCCAAACAATTTAGTAGGTTTCACTACTATGAGAACCTACACATTGTTCATTTGTTTGATACAATGCATATTGGAAAGAATGTAGCTGAAACATTATGGTGAATATTGGATGGGAGTGACAAAGAAAAAATTGTCAAAATTTGCAGTGACATTCAGGAAGCCAATCATGTAATGAAATATGTCATTGAATTAAATAACGATGGAGACCAAATTAATATAATCTCTCTTCCATGGTTATTGATGGAGCAACAAAGCAATGCTGTAAAATAAGTCATACGAAAAATTAAATTTCCCACAGGATTTTGTTCGAACATAAAGAATATCTTAACAAAGAAAGGTGATTTTGGGGGGGTAAAAATGCATGATTGACATGTCTTCATTAAGGTAATTATTCTAGTTTATATATTGCTATATTTGTATATTGCATATTGTTGGTGTACTTTTTTGTGAGATTTTGGAAAAAATAATGAAACAATTTAATTGTTACAATATGTTCTACCTCTATCTCTCCCAGACAACTTCGATAACAATGGCAAAAAAGTTATATATGATATTGGAAAATACATGAGGTAAGTATCGATATTTTGCATGCATAAAGTGTTTGTTTAACTCGTTGTCGAACTTATATTTGACATTTGTTTTAGTAATTGTACTTATGTACTATATTGTGTATTTTTGTTAAATCTCGTGATTTGCTTGCATCACTTGTAGATGGTTGTCATCTAAAGAAATCCATAAAGAAGATATAAAGTATTGGAAGAGAGAAAGTCCTCCTTTAATGTGTGAAATGCAAAAGTTTCTACCTTCATCATTTTTCAATGCACAAGAACACTACCTCATACACCAAGTTGAGGAGATTGAATTATGTGGACCTATACACACAAGGTCAATGTAGATGGTTGAGAGGCACTTAAATTTTTTGAAGGATTTGGTTAGAAAGAGAGATTGTCCTAAGGGTTCTATGGTGGAGGGATATATGGTATACCAGGCCGTGGTGTATATTACTGAATATATTGTAGGGTTAGCATTTATTAATATCATTTTAGATCGGCGAATTGGTGATCCAAACTCCATCATTAACAAATTCGAAAGGGAGTACCTGATGGGGAAAGGTATATCGAGGAAGGTGGAAGGTAATTATTAGATGGTGTAGATTAATTATAAATCATTTGACTGTTGGTTTTTATGTATATATCATACTTAATTATTTCATTTTTAATCTTCAATATGCATCAATTATAAAGGTATTCCATGTTAAGTAATTATACATTTGTGAAATATTGTAATTTTATTCTCATGCAGCTGGTTAAGAGTGGGATGCACTACATTTATACGTCGCAAACAATATTGATTGGGTGAAGGTATGGATTGAATGATGTAAACAATTTGGTCAAGGATTGTCATGGTAAGGTGTGACTTCATTGGTTAAAGCAGCACACCACAATGGACATACCAATCTTACACAAAGGGAAATCAATTTAGTATATGGTTTAAAAGATAAAAAAGCAAGCATATTTTTTTTTGTAAATAAAAAAAGGGGTAAATCCTATTACTGTGTTATCACTGTACAAAAAAGACACATGTCATAAGCCTACCACCTATTCCGCCAAACTAGCGGAAACCAGAACAGTTGGCTGCCTATTATACTTTCAGCCAAAAAATCCATCCGCCACTTTCCCTGCCAATTAGAAACCAGAGCAGGTGGTGAATGTTTGTCCTGGAAGTTCTGTCTTTGAAAGATAGAACAAACTAACAACTGCTGGAAAAACAAAACCAGATAGGAATTATGCAAAGTCCCAGTACATAAAACTAGACAGGAATTATGCATAGTACCAGTATAGAATAACAATAAGTTAATCATTGGCACTAGGGGGTCTGTCGTCCGAACCTCCAGGGAGAGTGTCATCACTGGGATGTAGCACGAAGGGCTGGACATAGGTCGGGAAACACTGCTTGGCCGATGCATTCAAGAATGCATCGAAGAGCATGTCTATCTGCTTGCTAATGAGGGTGTCCCAATGAAGTTGGTCAGCCATGTGGCTTATGAGATAGAAAATGAGCTCCAACATCTATGAGCTAAAGAGACTAGGGGAGCTGGGTCAAATTATAGAATTTCATTTAGCGGTGAATGCACCAATATGGGGAGGTTCTCCTACATGGTGTCGATGGCACCATCCTTGACCACCTCATCTCTTGCATCACCTTCATTGGTGTTGTGTTGGAGGGAAGTGCCTGGAGCCATGTGGAGGAGTTCCTCCAGAAATTCCTCCTCGACAATGCATGTGGCACCTTCCATGGAAGCCTAGGTACCTGTACTAGCTTATCTAGTGTTGGGGAATAGGAAATCGTCTGAGACCGTGTAGAAGAGGGATTTTGGTGGAACTTGGATGGTTTCCTTTGGGAATTACTCCTCTACGTAGTCCATCGATGGAGTTTGTGGCCTCGCAGTGAATTATGTCCTGGCAATGGACAGGGATCGTTCCAGTTATTGCAGGCGTCTCTGTCAGGAAACATAGCTATACCAGGCAGGTCCACGTCTCAACTTACCTGTCTCTCTCGGCATGGCTGAGCTAGGGGGGAGAAGAATCCACTGAATTACTGCCAGGAGAACCCATTGCACAATAATCCAATTCTCAGAGCGAGCAAGGTGATGGAGCTCCGAGGAAAAATAATGCTAGTCAGAGTTGGGCTGGAGAGATATCCCCGGGGTGGACATGACAGTTGTACTCACCCGCCTCCTGCCATTAATCCTCAAGACCGCCATTAACCAAACTCGAGGGAGATTTCCTCCCTTCCTTTGCAAATAATTAAGGTCTCCCTCCATTCAAGACTGAGGTGAGGGATGACGATTGGCCATATTTATGGCTGAAGTCATGGGAGGGTTGCGTGGCCTCCTTCCACTACGTGGCACCCCATCCGGGAAAAAAAGAAAGCATATTAATAAGCCATACTATTTAATTATTTTCAATTATATTGATGTACAAATTGAATTTATTTTTTCTTTTCATACTTTCCAAACATAAAATATTTACTTAATTATCAATTGATGATGTCAATTTTACGTTTTTGAAATATTGCAGATAAAATACGATAAGGCTATGTGGTGAAACATCTATAAATTTCACATAAAAAGGTTGGATGAAATGAAGAAAACATCTTATTCTGGGATAACTGCAGTCTTTGAGGTGATGAATGTTTCATCTAGAAGTAACAGACATCCAAAATTGTTAGAAAATCGATACTATGGGTATTTGGAAGATATTATTGAGTGTGACTTTAAATCCTTAAAATTAGTTCTATTCATTGTCAAATGGTATAGGCTATGATTGAATCAACATGATCCTGATAGAATTTTTATTGAACATGCTAATGGATTTACCATGGTCAATACAAGGTCGCTTGAGCCAAGATCATAGCCCTATGTTCTTCCAAGTCAACGTGAACAATTATTTTACTCAGAGGTTCCAGGTAGAGGGGGTTGGTCATTTGTTATTAGACATGATCCAAGAGGAAGGACGATAAAGTATAATGTAGAGGAAGATCAAGAGGGTATTGAAGAAGATGATGATCTAGAGGATAAACATGAGTTAGATGATCATGTTCTAGAGGAAGATGTTGAAGAATTAGTTGAACGAGATGATTTAGGAGACAATGTTCATGAAGATGATATCGATGATGAATTTATCGAAACTGACATCGACAACGACGACGATGATGATATGGCCAATCCTTACAATGTTGAATCTAGGTAGGATGATACAAATGTGCACTTGGATGGAGAAAATGATCAATTACATTGAAGTGTATGAAGTATATATATATATATGAAGTATGTATTGATTTAATATTGATAGAATTATTGACTTGTACTATTGGTATATTGTATAAATTAGTGTTCAAGTTTAATTATGTCATTTTCTAGTATGTCGGTATATGTTGTAGGAGACATTTCTTAATTATGACAAAAAACAAATTCATTTATTTTATAGTACATAGATTTTTTCTGGTTTTTGGGAATTGAGAGTGATATGAGGGGGGGGGGGGGGNATATGATCTTCCACCTTCACGTGGTTGGCCCTATTCAACAGAGAATATTAAACAATTCTCGAAACTAAGAAAAGCTCAGCAAGGTTAATGCACAACTATGCTTATTTCACCTAGTTCGTTATTATATAATATTTAAAAAATAAAAAATAAGGTGTACTTGCTCATGTACTTGAAACCAGCACATATAAATCATGACATGTGAATGGGGCCAATGTTGAATGTTTTTCAATTTGTGCTTGTATGGACTGAAATTTCACATGGTTAGACTAGACGCATGCAATGACAGTATGAGAGGGTTTCCAAACTCAAACATGAATCCCAAAAACAATTTCACAATCAAACAACAAGCCTATAGAATAATTAATGTGAAGGGTGACAAGGCCAATTTTTGGGTGGCATCGCCTGCTCATGTACTTGAAACCGACACATATAAATCATGATATGTGAATGGGGCCAACGTTGAAATTTTTTCAATTTCTGCTTGTATGGATTGAAATTTGGCATGGTTAGACTAGATGAATGCATTGAAAGTATGTGAGGGTTTCTGGACTCAAACATGACTCACACAAACAATTCAACAATCAAATAACAAGCCTATAGAATAATTAATTTGAATGGGGCCAATGTTGATTTTTTTTTCAATTTGTTCTTGTATGGCCTGAAATTTCATGAAATGTTAGGACAACACACATGCATTGACAGTATGGGAGGGTTTCTGGACATGACTCAAAAAAATAATTTGAAAATCAAATATTCTTTGTTTATTCTATCAAAACCAAAAAATAAGGCGTGCCTGCTCATGTACTTGACCCCGCTTATAAGTGACATGTGAATGGGGCCAACATTGAATTTTTTTCAATTTGTGCTTCTATTGACTGAAATTTGACATGGTTAGACTAGACGCATGCAATGACAGTATGGAAGGGTTTTCAGTCTCAAACATGACTCACACAAACGATTTCACAATTAAACAACAAACCTCTAGACTAGCAGAGCAACAATACCAATGCATATAAATCATGACATGTGAATGGGGCCAACATTGAAATGTTTTCAATTTGTTCTTGTATGGACTGAAATTTGACATGGTTAGACTAGATGCATGCATTGACGGTATGGGAGGGTTTCCGGACTCAAACATGATCACTCGCAAAAACAATTCGACAATCAAATAACAAGCCTATAGAAAAAATAATGTGAATGGGGCCAAAAAATATATTAATTATATTAAATACCCCAAAAAAACAAACAAACATATAACTCATATAAAAAAACACTAAAACCAAACTTATGCCCATTCCCAAACTAGAAGAGCACTAGAAAAACCATCGCGCCCATTCCCAAGACTAGCAGAATGGAAAAAATCGACATTGAGCATAGAAAATCCCCTTGACAGTGACAAAGAGAGTCGAAGGAGGCCCTATCCAATGAATTTGGACAGTGACAGAGGCAGAAGATCCCTATCTAGCCAAACCCATCAACGATCGTGGAGTAGAGAGATCAAGGGTTGACATCATGCCACCATTGGTAATTTCTTAATTTATGGTTTTTCTTGGTTTAATCATGTGATAACAATGCTCCTAAACTTATTTTTTCACCTCTCCCAACCAATCCTCACCAATGTGGTCTCTGAGAGAGAGCTCAATCGACAAGACCCTAACCAATAGGGCCTTTAGGTAGGAACTCTGTTAGGGCCACCCTTTAGGTGCTCAACCGATAGGACCTACTCTCCATAAAGAAGGGAGAGGGATTGCAAGGGTATCTTATGAATATCTTCAAGGGTCTCTTCTTCACCCAATTCGGGACAATCAATATTCCATATGTCAATAAATAATTCTCCAGCTTGTTGAAATCCTCGTACAAAGCATACATAAATTTCATGTTGGCCTGTAGAGTAGAATTTGCAATAGCCAACTCAAAGATCCCATTCACAATGCCCATTGTAACCACAATGGATCCAAACTTCTCCACTTTATCATCACCATCAATGAAAACATCATGAACTTGTCGTTTCTCTTGTCTGTGCTTAATAAGTTTATTCCCACTTTCCAAAAGGAAATCAAACACATTATGCCTCACTTTGTTGACCAAAATATTATCAGGAGACTTAGCTAGAATAGAATTAAGGGGCTCAAATACCAGACCAAAAGTCTCTATCCCAAGTGGTAGAAAATCAACAAGTTCATTGAGATAAACATCCACAAAGTGAATATTAACGCTCTTTGCAGGGTACTTATCTTGGGCCAAAATGGTTTCATCCCTCAAATCCACCATGAACCCTTTTGTTAACTCAAAGCCCCACCCATGGTCATCTAGAAGGAGAAAAACATGATGAAGAAATCGATTGAGCATGAGATAGAACTTGTCTAAGCACAAATCCAATACTTTGATACTATAATTTTCTTCTTAAATAGATAATAGATGGGTTGATCGTATTTGACAATATCAAAACCAATATCATTACAATAAAACCTTGAATTACAATAACACCTATGAAACTTTATGCAACTTTATGCAACTATGCAACATATGCAACTTTATGCAACTATGCAACTTTATGCAACTATGTGAAACTATGCAACTTTATGCAACTCGACTTTTACAACTTGACCTTTTACAACTTGAGTTTAACAACTCATTCAACTTGACTCTTATACATGGCAATTCAAATTTCTTCATGATGGATAGTGTTACATGTGCCAATGCACTAGATCAATACATTTACATCATTTACAATATTAGGAAAATTGTTTGTTTCTAGCTCATAACAATTTTACGTTCAACCTAACTTTTGTTTGAGACTTGACTTGAGAATTCAGTTACAACTCACCCTTGACTTGGCAATGCATGCAAACTAACTCAGCATGCACATGACATGCATGTCATGCATGCAACATGCAACTATTTAACTTTATGCAACTTATGCAACTTATGCAACTTTATGCAACTTATGCAACTTTATGCAACTTTATGCAATTGTGTGCAACTATGAAACTTTATGCAACTCGAATTTTACAACCTGAGTTTAACAACTCATTCAACTTGACTCTTATACATGGAAATTCAAATTTTTTCATGGTGGATAGTGTTACACGTGCCAACGAACTATATCAATACATTTACATCATTTTCAATATCAAGAAGATTGTTTGTTTCTAGCTCATAGGAATTTTACTTTCAACCTAACTTTTGCTTGAGACTTGACTTGAGACTTTAGTTATAGTTCACCCTTGCCTTGGCAATGCATGCGAACTAATTTTGCATGCACATGAAATACATGCATTGCATGTCATGGATGCAACATGCAACTATGCAACTTTATGCAACTATGAAACTTCTGCAACTTTATGAAACTTTATGCAACTATGCAACTTTATGCAACTATGTGCAACTATGCAACTTTATGCAACTATGTGCAACTTATGCAACTATGTGCAACTTATGCAACTTTATGAAACTATGCAACTTGTTGGGGAGAGGTGTTCCACACATACACATGACATTTTCCTTTGTTAATATGACTTCCTACGACATTCATGAATTGATCCAACACTATCTTAAATATCTCAACTATTAGTGTCGATGCTCTCCACATCACTAAGGTATCATCAACAAAATGCGAACACTTTATTTATTTAAATTAATTGATCTCTAAAATAAGCCTTAAACTGCTAATGCTTCTTCAACATCATCCATCAAGCATATTTCATGGCCATGTACCTCCACAAAGTTCTTAAATCATTTTCCCAAATGGATCCCATTATTTCAACTTTTGAATAAACAAGCCAATCCTTCCAAAAACACTTCTTACCAATGCCATCTACCATAGTCCCTTTTGTTTTTCTTGTTGGAAGTTGAATATCCCATGATTGTTACAATGAATTTATTGTTTTCATATCTCCTCACAACAAGAACAAACAAAAAAACCAAATTCCCTTGATAATCTTTGATCGAGGGTTACATACAATACTTCCTTGCTCAATTGTGGTGCATAGATCTATGTATAGACATAAATCAAATCTTGCAGTCACAATATGATTAGTGAAGAAACTTAAGTAGAGAGTAATATGCTTGAAAGGATGATGGATGGGTGGGTGTATAAAAGGGTTTGTAAGTAGTGAATTTTGGTTACACACTAAAGAGAAATATGAGATGAGGTATTCACGGGAGAGTGAGAGGATTTCTTAATGAATCATATTTATGAATCAAGACATTGTTATCATCATCTACACATGTTTGTTAACTATTTCTCTCATTCGATGGAGTAGTGAAGGTACAACCAAATAGGTATTTTTCAGATCTGTCCTCTAGCGAGGGAATTTCAAGAAGACTAGAGGATAGTGAGGCATCTAGTAGGCCTAAAAGAGGGAGATCAACTAGATGTCAAAAGATTAGAAAAAAATTCCATAAACGAATGGAATTTTTTCTCGCGGAAGGGGGGTCATTTTCTTATGATGATGAGACCATAGGCGACATCAAGGTGCCCTTCAGGTACAAACATCTAGTGAAAAAATGGGTACCCAAGGATCTTCCTCTTCTAAACATAGATTTTTGTGTGAACGAGAGGATATTTGGGATTGCACCATTGTCATTAAACGGTTTGGGGTCGTTTTGCATGGATGGCATAAATGTGGGTTACGAAAGATGTACTGAATTTTTGGAGTATGTCGAACCCTGCTACAATTACAAAGCTTGGATGTGGTTGGTCCAATAAACCTAGGTCAACAAATAAACAACCCAATTGCGTATTTGAGAGGCGTGAAGGAAACCATGTTTATTTGTGTGCCATAAAATCAATAGCTGGAGGGGAAGAGTTGTTGATCAATTACAATTTGAATTGAATAGATACAAACGTTGTTATTATGGGAGTGGTAAATATAACATTTCACCAAACCTGTAATTAATGAATCTAATAACTTATGTTTTTGTTAATTAATTCTTTTTGTTAATGTTTCATTTTGATATAAGAAATATAAGGAATATGTTTCATTAAATGACACCATCCTCTAGGCATCAAGTATACCTCATTTTTAATTTTTTTTTTTTCAAGAGTCTATTGGTTTCATTTCAATATTTTTGTTGCATGTTGTTGATCGGGGAAATTCCCCGATGTATGAGATGACACCATCGTCGTGGCAGCAAGTATACCCCATTTTAAATTGTACAAATTAAATATAAGAAATGTGTTTTTAAATTATGTTTTTTCAAGAGTCTATTGGTTTCATTTAGATATTAATGTTTTCAATATTTTTGTTGAAGGTTGCACCTGACCGAAGCAAGTCCCCGATAGATTAAAGGACACCATCCTTGGCCCAGTCAGTATAACCCATAGTAATTGTACAAATTAAATATGTTGTATTATTACGTTTTTTTGATGAGTCTATTGGTTTCATATATTTATATATTGTTTTTTTCGATATTAATGTTTTCTATATTTATGTCGCAGGATATGTATCAATTAGAAGAGAAATCCACAGAAATGTATGTGGATGAGATAATGTGAGATGATGACATCACATCATCGCTTAACCCCTTTCATATTTTAAAGAAGTCTGTAAAAAAAATGTGAAAATCCTTCGTTTGGTATTCATTCAGCCACAAACGAGGAGATTACAGAAAACATTGATCGTTTGACGATGAGATCTCAGTCATTAAATGTAAGTTGTGGGATATTTAATTAGAAGATGAATTCATTTATGGTTTTATGGTTTTATGTTTTTATACTCGTATATGTCATGAACTAAAATATGGTTTTTTTTTACAAGAGTATTTGCATCCACGTAATCCTAGTGAGGGGCTTGTTGCTACTATTGATGTTATTGATGAGTCTTCACATCACGTGCATCTAACCCCACGTGCATCTAAAAATGTTCCATTTTTGTCGACTGAATAGTCAGAAACACATAGCAGGACACCCCAAAGGGAATATGTGGGTGCACCCTCTACTGCTCAATGCACGACAGATCATGTAGAATAGGGTCAGGGGGTCAATGCATCAAAGAGTAGTATTGATATTTCTCAAGCATCATTTCCTGGATCTTCCCATGTTATTAGAATGGAAATAGTACATGCCACTTTTTTGGTGGACGAAAATCTTGTTCCCATAAATATAGAGAAGATCCCAAGTACTAATGGAAATGTTTTAACTATTATATATAATATGATTGAAATTTACTCATAGATCATTATTTTTAAACTAATGATGACATGATCGTTTTGCAAGAAATGATGTTTTTTTAAACATCTAAATGATTGGTCACTAGAGATCTTTGGGCCCACCATCCGCACAGGGTGGGATAAACAAAGAAAAAATTTAAAAGATGATCTAATTAATTGCTTGATTGGGATATTCAGTGTTGAGACCTTCAACTGAGCAGAGGTCCTCAAGAAAGTCGGCCAACATATGAATATTGTGAGGGACCAATATAGGGTTCATCTAGAAATGAAACCCATGTATGAAATCTCTCCAATGATTCAAGTAAGTGAGTGGAAAGCTCTGTTGGATGATGGAAGGGAGAGGGATTTAAGAAAATAGGGAAAGCTACCACCAGGCACAGGAAGGTATGCAATACTTTGAACAATGCAATTATATGTTTATTACTCTTTATTTTTACATGAAATTTGCAACATCTAACGTATTTCAAACTTTTCATAGGTTGCTAGACACATCAAAGGCAACAAAGGACAGACTAGAAAAACATGGCCAGCACAAGCTTGGGCCTGGTGGTTATTCGAAACTAGTGGCATGAATTGTAAGTATCAATAACTCAAATATTGTATCCAAATAATGAATTGCATATAAATTTGTTTTCATTTCACCATAAAAGATAAATTGATGATCTTATGAAAAATTGTAGGCCGTTCAGTTCAACAAAGTGCAACCGGAGGATGACTTGAGGCTTGGCTTCCAGCATGGATTTGCAGCTTTTGTTGAACGCCAAAAAAACTTGGGCGTTGGGCCAACATAGTCTTCCAGTGATCCACCCTATACGCAGGTAAATAAAATCAACAAAGTTTATTTAAGATTGATTACTTGTGAAGTCTATTCATTATTTATTTTGGCCATAAAATATTGAGCCTCTTTGTTTTAAGCATGAAAGTCACAATAGACATAATGTCGAGGATGGAGAAAGACCAGCCAATGAAGGTCATGTTGTACAAGATGATCATGCAGAGGGTCATCATGTACAATATGATCATGCAAAGGGTCATCATGTACAAGATGATTAGGTAGCTAGACAAGGAGATGAAGTACATGATATGGCCCCATCAGGTAAAGAGCACCACTCTAATGTTGTTTTTATTAATGAAATACTTGTAATGATATAAACAAAACATATCAATTTAACATTTCTTCATTATTGCAATAGATCCCAGCACCTTCCAACAACATATTCCACATCGTGAGTACATGACCCGACAAACGATAAGACAAGCTGCAGAGGTGACCAGAAGAACTGATAAAGATGTTGTAGAAGATGATCACTTGATTTCTGAATTTGTGAAAACAAAAAATCCAAAAAAGAAGTGATTGTAATAACATTATGACATATTATTTTTGATAATATAAACTAATGTTATGAAATATTTTTTGCCTATGAATGAATGATTTAATGAATGAATGTTATAAGTACTTAATGAATGAATGTTGAATGTTTCTTTATGACGAAAAGCAGATATTTTCACATAAATTCATTTATTGTCAAGTACATGCATTAGGTATGGGGAANGGCCATATGAGCTTCCACCTTCACGTGGTTGGCCATGTTCAATACAGTACTGAGAATATTAAAGTTTTCTCAAAACAAAGAGAAGCTCAATAAGATAATGCTCTTTATTCTTATGTATTATATATTCGTGTGAATTTTGAAATGCATGTCTATTTCTTAAATTATTTATCATAAATTTAACATTTCATGGTTCGTTGATTTCTACAGGAGTTTGCGTTAGGAATTGCAACCGATCACTAGCCTATCTGGAGAGGATGCATCAATTGTACAAAAGGTACATAATTAATACTCATGAATCTGCATTTTTATATGTTGTTTTATTTATTTACCTTTCATGTGCATTGTAGTGATTTACTTCATTTATTATACATAGTTTATTTCATTCATTCATGAATATATGCATATTTACCCTAACAAACCTAATTCTCACTTTAACCTACCAACCCCTACCTTACCTTTCTCTCACCTTCCAACCATAACTTTACATAACCTATCCTGATCATCTTACATACCATATCTTTTCTTACCCTACCAACTCAACCTAACCTAGCCTACCCTTGGTCTAACTAAACCTAAATTAACTATGTAGTATATTGTACCCCATGGGAACCATTGATGGTGTGTAACATTTCATGCCAATAAGTAAGCTTACATGGAACCAATATTGTTGGCATTTTTTTTGTTTTGAAACCCATTTTTAACCTCAAAATTCCTCTAATGTAAGTGATTCAAAGAAATAACACTTTGTTTACAGATTAGGGAACATTTTTTACTTTACATCCTTTAATAATAAAAGGAATTTGGCACTTTGGAGTGGTGAACCATTCATAGAGCAAGGCCAAAAGAGTTTTTGGCCCTAATCCTTTGTGCTACTTCACAAGGGGCTATGGCTTTATCTTCTCAATAAAACTCGATAAGTTGGATACAATGAAAACTAAATATCCCATGTCACAAGGGGCTATGGCATTATATTCTCAATAAAACTTGATAGGTTGGGTTCAATGAAAACTAAATATCTCATGTACATAAATTTGAATCTCCACTTTATCTCCATAAGGTAAGAAGAGTATAATTTAGGGCCTTCGAAGGATTGGGTTGTGGATCATAATAATCCTGGCTTGGACACTAGTTTGCCCAATTTTTATTTGGGTGAAGGTTATTCTTCATTTGAAGTAGAGGATTCTTCAAGTTTGACCCCACAAAGAGCTTCCAATGCCTCTCACACACCTAAGAGAAATTGTATATGATGATGTACAACTTGATGATCATTTTTTTAGAGAAATAAATTTCCCTCATCCTCCCATGTATTAAGCATTCATAACAAGGATATCAGTACCTTGCCAATGCCTAACGAATTATATATATATGTGTGTGTGTGTGTGTGTGTGTGTGTGTGTGTGTGTGTGTGTGTGTGTTTTGCAAAGGAAAAAAAGCGTAAATTTGATTAAAGGGTATAAAATTTACATTCTAAAGAATGCATGTAAAGATATCCATTTAATCCTGAAAATCTCTCTGCTACCAATATTGGCAATTGAAGTCATAGATACACAGTTCACAAAAGAGTGTATTTTGCTAATCTTTCTAAACAAAAAAGTCTAGTTATAAAAAATGGAAATCATAAAAGTATGCATCATATAAACTGTAGCAACCATATTAAATTATGAAGATGCCTCATGGGGACCCCTCCCAAAAATGTTGATAGTTTCTAACATGTACAATTGATTGTATTCGAACTATAGACAAAAAGAGAAAAAAATTAGGCATTGGATCTTGCCTAACCCATTTGTTCTATAAAAGGTCTATGATAATGTTCATAGCTATTCCCATCTAAGAACTCTATGATGTGACCCTGCCCAATATCCATAAGATTTCCCTCTTTATATAAGGTGTCTTCTACGACGTTCCTTTCCCCGTAGACATGTTTGAATGACAGATTTGTAAATATATTTGTAATTAAAAATACTTCTTCAAGGATAGAAGTAATATTTATGTTATGACACATTTGATTTTTCCTCAACCAATTGACGACCAACATTGAATATCCAAATATTTGAAGGTTTAAGATCCCTTTTTCCCCAAAAAAAGTGAGCAAGAGATTTAAGGCCATAAGTTCTTCATAATTATTTGTTCCTTTTCCCAAACCCCACTTTAACTTATAGAAATGAGATGGGGAGAGATGAAGGGCACCCCCTCCCCCACAATGATATACGTTTTCTTGGGAAGCACCATCAAATAAATCCCAAGGTCTTGTGATATTTATCTGTTCCTCCACTATCTGCTTGGGGGGGGGGGCATCTTTCTCTTGTGGAAAATGTGCAAGGATAGCTAGGATTTTGGCTGCAACTATATCAGGAAGTGAGGCATTTTCCTTGAAGATATCGGTGTTTCAAGCAAACCAGATTCCCTAGTGAATGAGGAGGGGAAGAGCCTTGATATTTTTATTTCTATGGTCATGTACCCAAGTCTTCCAAGCCTCTTCGATAGAGGGCCCATGCCAGGAGCATGTTTGACCCAAAGCAGATGAAGAAACTCTCCAAGTTTGAATTGAAAAAGGGCATCCCAAGAATAGTTGTGGAGATGTTTCCTCATCCCCCTTGCAGATAAATCACCAACTCGACCCTTCCAATCCCCTGAATTTCATTCTATCCCATGTAGGGACCTTTTTCCTTAAGAGGCACCACAAGAACAATATTCCTTAAGAGGACATTTGGATTTCCATATCCCCTTCCACCACTAATCGGGGGCTTGTTGTATGATATTGGTCATCAGGAAAGAATAACCCTCTTTTGGAGAATATACCCCGAAAGGACTGAGTTTCCAAAGTAGTTCATCTTCATGATATTTTATTATGATGTGGATTATCTTGAGAGCCCAGATGTAATCATTCCAAGGTACTGTAAAATGATCTTCTAAATTCAGAGCTTGAGCATCTTTCCATCCCTAGATCCAAATCGAAGTTTGTTTCTCATCTACAATCTGGTTCAGATGGAAAAAAAACGTCTCTCATGCAAACTATCAATTAAATTCTAGGGGAGAATGTGCTAACCATTGTTTCCTGACCATGGATCCCTACCAAGTCTGATAGAATTTCCTTTACCAAGTTTGATATATGTTCTAACATATATAATATATGTTATAATATATATTATATAATATATAACATATATTATATAATATATAACATATATAATATTATATATGTTATATAATATAGTATCTGGTTAGTAATATTCTAAACTAGTGGAACGATAAAAAGTTGGTGGAGGTGCTAAAAGTGGAAAAGCATTAGAGATATGTGGTGGGGCCACTTAGATCGATCAATGGTTTTAGATCAATGGTTGATATTAATTGCAGAGGTTGAAAGTGATCGAGAGTTAATTACTAAAGTGGGTTCCATAATGAAAATCATGGTATAGCCATTGGGGTACGTGTCGATACAAGGTTCATTACGGAGGTCAAGGCAGTGTAGATGAAAACCACCCCCGACAACTTCCACAATCACACTTTATTTAAATAAAAAAAAGGGTTTATATGTATATTATTTTCCGAAGCGCCAATGTGAGAAATACCGAAAGATATTGCCACTAAACCCGTCATCCACTGCAAATTCAAAGACTACAGGTATTTATAAAGTGCTCTCGATGCCATGGAACAAACTAAAATTTCAAATGCACCTTACCAGAAGACTGAAAATAATAATTATTGATAGGGATTCTAATGTGTTTGACCTTGTGTTGTCTGTAAACACTGCCACTGAGTCTAGAAGTAGGTTAAGTGTGTTAGGAGTCAAAAATGTACCTTTTATACATGTTAAATTTTCAATTTTTCCCTATTGTCTCAAACAGTCATATCAATTCTTGAAATTCGTTAACTGGTGTGCCACCCATTATTTGCATTCTAAAAGGGTCATTGTGGATAGAAATGGATCTGAAAGTTTATGCAGGGTCGATACATTATCAGCTAGAGAGTCGTTAGGGTTACACAGGGATTTTGCATAAGGTTCTAATACATTTAATGAGACAAAAATTATTAGGGTTTACAGGGAATGTGAATTGGAAGTAAAAAAAAAAAAATTGTGTCATATTGTCAAACCAGATCATTCCATTGCAAGTTTTTCATTGCCCTATAATGTAAATATCTTCACAAAAGAAGTCCAGTTGGTTTGTTCACTTCTGAGTCAAATATTAGGGTTAGATAATGATAAACATGTTGTTGAATTCATGCTAGTATTTCTTCTAAGAGTCTTCAAGTCTGAGTCAAGTCAGTTAGTATGCCTTAATTCTGATGAATTCCTAGCTGAGACAATCCATTCCCAGCTAGTGAATTTCCAATCTTTGAGACATTCCATGTATCAAACCTATTTGTTGAGAATGATGCTAGTTTCAAATAATGAAGAACTAAAGAAGATGGTCCCAAATCTCTCATTTGTATCAACAGAAAAAAAGAAAATCACCATGTTTACTTTCATAAACAAAATCATGTCAAAAATCTACGAGTTAATCCATAATGCAGTTTTTCCCAGAGTCTTGGAGGAGATGAAGAACAAATTGCAATTTGACTAGTAGAATAGGGTTGGATATTGGTTTCTATACATTAGTTCTATAGTTATTAGAATTTATGGATTTCATGAAGCACCCTATATTCTTCCTGTTTTTCTTACCCCCAAATTATTTGCATTGGAATTTATTAGACAAAGGTTGGTAACAGAATCAGAACATTTCATTAAGCTGCACAGGGAAACAAATATCAAGTTTCCATTTAATATAGGCCCTTTTGTTGTTAGAAAAAAGTATTTCCTTCCAACAGTAGAAGAGATGTTGAAGTCCTGAGTTTCCCAAAAGCAGAAAAGATAACATATGATCCTCATCAGATTATATCTAATAGAAGATAGAAAAATAAAAATGCTCCATATGATCACCAAACAGTAGAAGGGATAGATAAAATAACCAATTTGGAGAGTTTTAAGGAAGGTGAAAATTTGAATGAGATGCAAGAGAATGCATGGTAGGTTAGTTCTCACAGAATTACTATCCAAACCCCTGCTAAAGATGAATTATTGAAGAAAAGAGGGTTTTCAGAGACAATAGAAATGAAGGTAGATGGGGAACAGTCCGACAGCAAAAAGATGAAGATTACTCAGGTAAAGGATATTATTTATTTAGACCGAAGAAGCACAAGAAAAAGATTAGGGAGGTTATGCTCTTGTTGAAAGGGAGAAAGGTGAACCAGAAAGTAAAGAGACTTAATTTGTTTTCCACATTCAAAGGAATGTATTTGCATATGTTCAAGGAGCTCCATATAAATCAAAAGAAGATCTCATTAAGAAGTATATAGAAAAGAAGACACTTGCATTAAAAGAAGCTTGAAAATTGTTCCCTAAAGTTAGAAAAAATATCTTAAGAGACAGCTTCACTAATTACTATTAGGGATCATGAGAATAATACTTTGAACATTGCAATTGCAGATGAAGACAAGTTGTTAGAGGTAAAGATCAGATATGACCAGATCGATGCACCAGACAATATACAATTTCATAAGAAAACCAGTGATATGATTTATGCAGATTTGTTGCAGCAGACATTGAAGAACTCTAAGTTGACATTGTTGGTGTCTAATATTGAGAGTCAATTGAAACAAGAAAAAGCAGCTAACAAAGCTTGGCAGGTTCAAATCAAAATATTTGAAACATTTTTTTTAGCTTGTGGAGTATATCTAAAAAAATGCTCAAGGAATGAAGAAGATTTTGGATGAAAAAGAGAATACTATTCAGACTCTCAAGAAGAAGCTAAAAATTCCATCATCGGAGCATGTACAAACTCAAGAGATTACAACAATTGAGCAATAAAATGAATCACTACAACAAGAGGTGATAAGTTATAAATCCAACATGGTACAACTAGAGAAGGAGAAAGGGGATTGGCTCAAAGAAAAAGAAGAATTGATTGAAATGGTTTCCTTTGTAGGCCCCAATCACGAAAAGAATGTGGCTACAGAGGAAAATGACATAGTAAAATCCATGTCACAAATTAGCTTGAAAGTTGGGGAAATAAAGGGGTTAAAAGAAGAAAATCAAAAGTTGAATCAAGAAGTTGCTCAAAGGAGTGAAAAGAGTGAGCAAGTCCAAAAAGAGAATGAGTTTTTGCAAGAAAATATTTCCAAGTTGAAGTCAAGGATAAAAGTAAAAGGTCCATTGCAAGGAGCCAAACATGTTCTCTGGGATTCTTTAGCCACAAATATCACTAAGTTTAGGCAGTATCTGAATTTTGTTGATGACAAGAATATTGCAACAGATACAACTAGTAATAAATGTGCAGTTGTAAATGAAACATTGCTTAAAAGACCGTTAGATTAGGATCAAAATGATATCAATCTACTGAATTCAGTTTCTAATGCATATTTGGATACCACTGGGGTTAAGGATAGGACTGATATTATAATTTGGGCAAGAAAAATCATTGGCAAACATAATCATATAAAGAATGTAAAAACAAAGGTTGAGCAGATGGAACAGAGTGTGCAAGACTTCAAGGACCTATTTAGTCAGTTGTTTAACAAAGTTTTACCTTCTTTTTTGGATGGAAGAGGTAACTTGATTTCACAAGAAGAATATAATGTATTGTTGACTCAAGTTCGAATGGATCATTCAAAGTTTGAAGGCATAGAAGAGGGGTTAAAAGGGGTTACAAAAGTTGATAAATTGATGAATGATTTCAAAATTTTAAGCCAATTCAGGACAATCATATCAGGTCTTCTCACTATTTTATATGCATCCTGCATAGAATTATAAATTCTTGTTAAGGAAATGGTTGATTATGACATTCCTTCTAAAATTCAATGGAAAGAAATTGTAAGATTAGAAAAACAAAATACAAAATACCTTCTTTCAATTGACCTTTAAGGTTCATTCAAGTGGAATAGTACAATTCAAAGTAAAGTCAACAAATCATTCAAAGATATCTCAAGGATAAAGGAGAGTTCAATTGGCAGCAAAGTGTTGACAAATCCCATATATTTTGCAGGGAATATATATATTTTTGCAAAATTTTGTTAAGACTGGATCATTGAGCATTTTGTATATATTTTATAATTTTCAATGTAATGGGGGTTCAAGAGGGAGGAAAATGATTGATATGTATTGTAATATTTTCCCAATATTAACGAAATTATCATGCAGAAGTCTTGAATGTTCTTACCAGATATTCATGGGTTAATGCTCCTTGGTGTGTGTTTTACCATGTGAATGTGTATCTTTCTACGTTTTTCCATTTAAATGTAATTTCTCCAGTATTTGAATGAACTTATATGATTCATAATTTATTCCCTGTTAGATTCTCTAAATTAATTTGTTTTCAAATATTTTCATCAATTTCTTCTAAAGTTAATGTAGAATTCATCCTTGATAGATGCTTTGCTTTAATGGATTGTTTCCTTTGATTCCGCCTCCACACTATAATGAGTTGATTGACCAAGAAATCTTTGATTTTATTTCCTCTGCTTTTTAGAACATTCTATCACCAAACATTGATAATTTTTATTCATTTGACTCCATGTCCAATGGTCTTTTCTTCCATGTCCTACCACAATCAATTTGAAACCCTTTTACTGAAGATCTAGCCACTTAACTATTTGCAAATCTGTAAGAGAGAGCCCTCTCTGGGTTGGAAGGGCTAGCTTCTAGTCCTAAATCTTGGTTTGAGGTTACCTTTGTGATTTGGCTCCTCAACCAAGGAAATTTATAGAGTGATAACAAGTGTTATCCTTTCTTTAAAGCAGTGGAAATCTACCTCAAAGGGAAACTTACTTGATAAACATACATTGTTGAATAAACCCTAGAATTCATCGTTCATCTTGAAGGTGTAGATGGAATGATAGGATTTTCACCATAGTGTTGACTTGGATTATGGAAGACCATTACATCACTCTACCATTTACGTTTCCAAATTTACAATTTATAATATGGTAAGTGCTACTAGAAATGGAGGGAATGATAAAATGAAATTGGATGAGGTTGTTAGGGAAGTTGTTAAATTAATAATAAGATGAAATTGGATGAGGTTGTTGGGAAGTTTTTAAATGAAGAAACAAGAAAAAATATTGTTCAAGGGTGCCATGAAAATGAGGCACTCCTCACAATAGGTTATTTGAAATGTCAATTTCAATGTTAGCTTAGTGAGAGAAGGGAACAACACCTCAAGGGAAGTTAGGGTTTAGAGAAGTTAGTGTGATCATTGCATTTTTTCATCTTGGTTTCATTCTCCATTTATATTTTAAATCTCATGAAGTCTTTGTTCATACAATGTCTCCATCCAATAACCATATTTTGTTTATTGAATCCATATTCTTGGTGAGCATAACAATGTGGAGATGGAATATTTTTTAATTTGTTTTATCTCCTGTAGTAAATACATTTGCTTGATTTGGACAATATGTGACCTTTAGGATGAATATGTCTTCTATAGCTCCCTATAGGTCATCAAGGCTTTGCATGTCTATAGGTGTATACTTTTGTAGCTTCTTGTATGAATCTATATAAGGCTAAAAATGATATATTATACTGATGGATGTGGAACATGAGATTGATGGTGGATGGTGGATTTCTCCCTTCAAGCTTGCTTCCTTGGTATTTCTTCGAATTATAACTTAATTTGGAGCATGAAAATGAAGTTCCAAGTGTTGTTTGTAAATGTTGAATCACATATTGATTGTATATGTATATCTCATGTGTTGAAGATGTTGCTGCATGTATCGAGGCATTCAACAAGGATGATGAACTGATTGATGGAGATTCAAAGGTTTTCTATTATTATTTCCTTTGCTCTAAGAAAAATCACTAAGCAACATATGGAGATTTTTGCAATTTCAGTTGGAACTTGTTTAATATTTTGGTTTTCATACAGTTGAAAGTTAAGGTGTCACTCGCCAGCCTTCACATAAGCGAAAACTTAGAAAGGGAATGTCAAAACAAAAAAATAAAGAAGATTTGAAGGGAGGAAGCAAAGGAGTTTCTAAAGGTAAAATAAATCAAATTTCTTTGATAACTTTTATTTCCCTAATAAGAGTTTTCTATATTTTGTTTTTTATGTTGTTTTTTATATATTATAAACTAGATTATCATGTACAACGCTAATTTTTATGTGATGTAGATCACTTTTTTATGTCTATAATTTTGTTTTTTTAAGCTTTATGTTCATTGCTAATATTGTAATTTATTAGTTAGTTGGCTACCATTAGTCTCCATAGGCCAAAACCCTAGAAATTTACCATTGAGAATTTATTTTTAATAAGGGGGGCCAACCCCCCCCGAGGGTTCCATCACAGGTCTATATCAAAATATGTTGAATTGTGAAACCTTAAACCTTCATAATCACTAAACGCTAGATGTACTCTACAATCTTTTTGATCATCAACACTCCAATTATAAAAGTTAGAGGATAGTGGTTACAATGCAAGATATAATTAATTTCCTAAAAGAATAACAAAAAAAAATTTCTCTCCCAACCATGGCATAAAATATTTTCCATTTCCATATTATCATGTGAAATTCTAAAGTAAGTGCTAGGATGATTATCTAAATTCAATTTATGGACATTTGCAACAACTTCCAATGTAGATATGATGAGTTGTTTGAATTTCATGCAAATGGTCTACTTCAAATGGATTAGTGGTGGCCCTAAGTTTGTTGGTGATTGAGACATAATCATTGCACCTCACAAAAGAGTTCTTATTTTTTATCACAACATCTAGAAATTGATTTCTCATTATTTCATTGAAATAGGATTGCAACACTAAAGGAAGGCCCAACATAACCATATCATTGTTAACCTTTCTGAGAAGTGAAGATTAGAAAATATTTGAAGGAAATAATATGAGAGGAACCATTTTCCATCCAAACATATTGAAAACATTATATGTGAAGCCTTATCTGAATTTTGGTCCACAATCTTACTAACACTAGTCACTATTGCAAAAGTATTAAACCTATACTTTTGTAATCTTCTATTACCTAGTAGAATGAATATAGAGAGAGAGAGGAGGACTAAACAACATACCACATGGCCAATCTTGGCATCCAATATTTTAATTTGTTTTTAAAACAATACAGTGTTGTCGAATATCCGACAGGTCCAGCGACAGGATGATCCGACTCCATGAAGTTTGCGTCCGACAGGCCCCATGAAATTTTCATATGATGGTCCCACCATAGGTCTGACACCCCTATGGACTCAGATATCCGATGCTTGTGGGGAAGGATGATCGATGGCCTATCCAATGATTCAACGGTTGTGGAAGTTGAATAACATACCTCTATAGGGACATCATGATCGATGACGCAACCACTGATCCGACGGTTGTGGATGTCGGATCACCGACAGCTATAGGAACAAGATGATCGACGACCTAGCCATTGATCTGATGGTTGTGGAATTTGAATACCCTAAATATATAGGAACAACATGATCTGTGGCGCAACCACTAATCCAATGGTTTTGTAAGTTGGTTAACTGGTTGTTTCTATTGTGTGTCGACTAACCAACGACATCCCACCGACGCTTAAATAAAAATACTTCTGTATAATTTTAGACGCATAAGTATCGAATTTCAGACAAATTATCCATCGTATTTTGGGTACAAATGTAGTTGTATTACTCAAGGTTCGAAGTCATAAATAAGTGAAACCTTAATCATGGGGGATCAAGAAGAAAGAAATGAAGTTCCTAATGAAGAAAGAGAAATAAATTACAGATGAAGAATTCCAAGAAGAAGGTCCAAGTCCATCCCACTTAATCTACATGGAGAACAACATACACTACCAACCCTCCCTCAAGGAGTTATACAAGTCTTTCCAGGTGATGGACTCATGGATCCAAAAATACATATGGATCAATTTCTAAGTGTTTGGGATATACATTTGATTCAACATGATGATATGATGGTCAAAGTGTTTCTACAAACATTCATAGGTCCATCTTATGAATGGTATATTTCTCTCCCGACTCAATCAATTGGATCATTTGATGATTTAGAAAATATGTTTATGACTATGTATGCACCCCCCATCACATATAATACATTGCTTACTCAATTTACTCAAATCCATCTCAATAAAGGAGAAAGAATCAAATATTTCAACTTACGATTATTCAAGACTTTGAATCAAATCCCAAAATCTGAATGCCTAAATGATTGCCTCATATCTGGATTTTATAAGAATTCCATGTCTTTGACTGTGAATTATGCAATTAGATCTTCGCAAATAAATGATATACATGCAACAATTAAAAAGTAAATATAAATGCAAGAGTATATGTTGGAGACCATGTTGATCTCGAGATCATTCTTGGAAAAGTACAAAGACAAATGACTAATATGTCAATATCATCTCAAGGACCATCTACTTCAACAAGTGCTAAGAATCGAGAATTCGGTGAAGGAATTACTCAAGGGGTTCATCCTAATGCCAAAAATGATCTAGGATCCCCCGAATGGGGTGTTAGTGTGTGTCACAAGTCCAATGGAGGAGACGACACCTGCCACCTCTTTGTGGACCATGTGACTGGCACATGTCACCTCCTTACAATATTTAATATCAACTTATGACTCCAACCTCCCTCCATTATTCTAGTATTTCCTTCATTGTCTTCTCAACTCGAAAATGGAGGAGGCGTGTGTACCAGGCCCTCTACGCATGTGTGCATTCACTCCACATGCGCTTTTCTATACCGATGATCCACTTCTTAGCTCGCCATCCCTACTCCTCACTCTCTCTAGCCCATGCACAGAGTCATTGTCCCTAGTTCCCTTTTATGGTTTCTTTCTCCCTCCTCTGACTCACCTCCACACTTGCCTAGTCATGCCTCAGATCTGAGGAAAACCCAAAAGAGGGCCTCTATGGTACCAGAGAAAAGAGGCCATGGCCCATCGCCAACCCTTCCTTGCCCCACCCCCCAGCTCCTCCACCCCATCATCCACTCACTCATCCCCAAATTAACTGAGTCTCCCACTGTTGTCTTCGCCATGGGCCTGCAGGGTGGAGTGGTTTGACTTGCAGGGAAACTCATTGGGATTTGCACATGGTCCTATCCCGGACATCACATCACCTTCACAACCATCCACGACAAAACATTCCTCACCACCTTTCATCCATTTCGCTCCCTCACCGCCTCCCTCCCCCTGCACCTCACCGCCACCCTTCTTCCCTATGCCTTCACTGGAGGACCTCCCTAGTCAATTCGAAGAGATCCCTGCACAACTAGAAGAGACTCCACTATAGCCTCATTTCTGCTCGGAATGTGTGTTTTTTTCTTCATGCACATGTGTTTCATGCTCAAGGTTCTGAGACTCAGTCTTGATTCTCCAGCACTTGTTCTTCTCAATGCACAAATACATCGACGACCTTCGCTTCAGTTTGGAGCAACTCAGCCAACGTGCAGAGAAAATGGAATCTCTACTGGCATTCATGCTCATGCCCCTACACTCACCGGACTTGGGGGCCACTACACTAGTCTCGTTGGGAGCTTTAGTTTCTCCGACACAATGGGTGGACACTGATTACGACAAGGGAAATCGAGCTAGGGGAGTTGTGGACAACAATTAGCACCAGGGACAATGACAGTCGGTGGATGAACATGTGTCTAAATGAATGTCTCTCTTTTTACAGTTTGATAAATGTCTACTGCATGTCAAAGTCCAGCACACCTAATTTTTGTGTTTGTCAAGCGATAGAATTTTCAATTTTTTTCTTATTATCCTCTTGTATGGGTCGGTCGAATCGGTTTCCCCATGAGGGGACTCATACATCAATGTTTCAATTTTCTTTAGCATGATAGGAAAAGTGCCGGGATGAATTGGTTTCCCTTCGAGGAAATTCAACACACTTATATCTCTGATATCATAGATGATACTTTATTTTTTCTCCATGAAAGGTAATACATAGATTCTTATTTAAAAAAAAAATGATCTAGGAGCTTCCCAAGAAACAAGACAAAAGATAGAGATGGCTCAAATGAGCTGAACAATTAGACAAATGCATAATTATATTACTAGACTTAAAAGAGATGAAAATTGTGTTCCACCAAATCCAAACATAAGAGTTATAGTACAAGATCAAAGAATAAGAAATGATAGAATCAAATGACATAGACCAAGAGCACCTAGAGTTCCAAATTCTGATGTTGTTATGCTAGAAGAAATTGTGGAAGAAGAAAATTTTGAAAATTTTGATCAAGGAGCAGATGTAAACCAAGATGACATTTTAGAATCAGTACAAATGGATGAGGGTACATCATATTTTTACATTTTTTATGAAAAAGAATATCCTGACTATTTACAAGATAATGTTGTCCAAATCAGAGCACAGGTAAATAAATTCAATACAAGGGAACATCCTCATAAAGAAAAAGAAAAAACTAATATTCTAGAACCAACAAAATGACAAATAGTTGTTAATCAATCAAAGACTCCACTACAAATGAATTATAATTTGGTTGATACGTTATCCAAGCTCATAATTACCTTACCATTCATGGAGGTGGTTAAGATACCATAATAAAGAGAAAATATTTTGAAGATACTAGAAGATACAAATTCAAGAATAGAAGTTGTTGTCATGAATTCAAGGCAACAATAAAATGTTTCATCAATAAAGCCAAGGGGTAAAGTCCCACTATTTTACATATCCATAGAAAATCATGATTTCACATTACATAATTGTTTGGTTGATAGTGGAGCTACTAACAACATCATGTCACTATTAATCATGGAAGTGCTTGTAATGGGATACAAAAAATACTATGAGACCAAAGAAAGCATATATGCCATTGATTCAATAAAAGTCCCTTCCTACGGTGAAATAAAATACTTTTGTGGATGGATAAGTGTAGCCCCTCATATTTAAATAGTTTTCACTATCATAGTTGTGGATTTCCCCCCAGCATATGAAGTTGTATCAGGAAGGGATTGGTGTTCATTAATTGGAGGGTATATTATGAATGATGGAAGTTGCATGATGATTACTAATAAAGATGGGCCAAGGTCAGGGTTCCTCAAGAGAATAGAGATCCCATATCATTCAAGAAGAAAAAAAATGAAGTAATGCAAAATTTTATTGATGTTGGAATTGGAAATTATGTTGTTCTTAGTAAAGAACAAATAAACCCTCTTAAGAAAGATGAAGAAGATTATTTCCAAGGGTTCTGAAAAATGTCAATTGATGGAGCCTGTTTTAAGACTAGAAATGGAGTTGGTATCATTTTTTAAAGTCCCCAGTCTGGTATTTATCCACATGTCATCAGGTTGGAATTCCCATGTACCAATAACAAAGCTAAATATGAAGCATTGATCCAGGGAATGATTTTTTCTCTCTATATGAGAGTAGAAAGTATGGTGGTAATTGGTTACTCATAATTGGTTAACAATCATATCAAGCAGAAGTACAAAATCAAGAAACAAAAACTAAAACATTATGCAAGAAGAGCATATGAAATCATGGATTCATTTAATTCTTTCAATATCTCTTTCATTCTTTGAGAAAAGAACCAAAAATATTATTCATTGGTAGTAGTTGCATCTCTTTTCAATTCAAATGATTCTCAAAATCAAAGTACATTTCATGTTAAAATAATTTTTTGGCCTTCAATACCTGATAATTAAGAATATTTGCAAGTCTTTGAAAATGATGAACATATTGCAAATTTCCCCAAAGATCATGATTCAGTGTTATCAAATTATTTAGAGGAAAAACAAGATTTTCTCAAAACTCTTGGTGATCGAAGTGTTGCAGTTTTTCCTAAGGATTATGTCAGTTTGAAATCTCTTTTTACAAGAGATGACCAAACAAAAATACCAGATCCAAGAGACGAGACATCTAATAGGAAGTTTCAATAGACACATAAAATCAATATTGGTACACCCAATTCTCCAAAGTATTTAAATCTTGATACTTGTTGTACAATTGAAGAAATTGATCAATATACTTCATCGTTCAAAGAATTTCATGACATTTTTTATTGGACTTATGATGATTTGAAGGAATATGACAAGTCCATTTTCCCACATATTATACCGTTGAAAGAGGGATCAAATCATGTTAAGCAAAAACTAAGAATAATAAATCCCAAATTGAAGCCCCTAGTAAAAATGGAATTGGAAGATTTGAATAAGGCTGGTATAATTTTTCCAATTAGACATTCAAAATGGATTTCAAATATTGTTGTAGTTATAAAAAAGAATGGAGAAATTTGTCTTTGTGTCGATTTTAGAGATCTCAATAGAGAAAGTATTAAATATAACTACCCACTCCCAAACATGGAGATGTTATTACAATAGGTTATTGGTTCTGCTTTAATGTCCATGGTGGATGGTTTTTCTAGATATAACCAAGTACTTTTTGTTGAGGAGGATAGACCCAAGACTGCATTTGTTACACCATGGGAGACTTATGCTTATATCCACATGCCTTTTGGGTTGAAAAATGCTAGTGCAACTTTTCAAAGGGAAATGGACCATGCCTTTAAATATTTTATTGGGAAATTTATGGAAGATTATCAAGATGATAGGATTTTTCACTCGAAAATAAGGGAAGAGTGCATCAAATATATTAGACAAGTATTTTAATGTTGAAGAATATATGGCATATCCTTAAATCCTAAGAACTGTTTATTTGTAGTCTCAGAAGGAAAATTGTTGGCACACATAGTTAGTAAAGAAGCAATATATATAGACCTATAAAGAATTAAATCCATTGATGATCTAAGTCCTCCAACATCTAAAAAGGGGGTACAATCTTTCTTTGGAAAGATAAATTGTGTACGAAGATTTTTCCCAAAATATGTTACAATTGTAAATCCAATCAACAAATTGTTGAAGATATACTGGAAATTTGAATGGACTACATGTTGGACACAATGGTATGATATTGTCATTGATGTCAATATGGTGTAGAAGAATCCAGTATAAATCCAAAGATTAGAAGGAATAACATTAATCGAAGCTCAGAAGAGATCACGCATAGGAGCCATTCATTCTTATTTCGGGAAAATCGAGGATCGTTAGATCAAGGTGAAGTCAGAGGTTGGGAAGAATTAAATCTCAACATTTAGATATAAAGAAGGAGCTTTGGATGATCTCTCCAGTCGTTAGATCAAGGAGTGACTATGGATGAATTCTCGACCATTCGATCGAGTTTAGTGGAAGGATAGTGTAAGCCACAATAACTCAAAGTCTTGGATTAAAATAACTCATGAAGACCATTGATATAAGATCTCCTTGGGAGGAAAATGAGTCGTTGGATCAGGTGGTCAACTCCAACGCTGACCACTCTAGCGAAAAGGAGCCTAGAACAAGTAAGTTTACCCAAAGTCATGAACTGCCACCAACCGTTGATCTAGAGTGAAAATATCGGAACCATCAAATCACACTAAATGAAATAAGACGGTAAACTCCTGCACTAACCACACTAGTGAAAAGGAATCGAAATTTTACCCGAAGACCGAAGCCCCAGAGTCACGAACTCTCATCGACCATCGGATCAATAAATCTCGTTAACCATTGATCTGGAATGAAAACAATCAGAGAACACTAAGAAATAAAGTGGTCAACTTCGGCCTTGACCTACTCCAGCCTTGACCTACTCCGGTGATAAAAAAAATAAGATGAACCAAGAACTCTTGAACCCCAAAGTTTTGGAATGAACAGAGGCCATAGGATCAAGACAGTTGAAAATCAACGGTGGTAGATCAATTCGACACTTCAACAATAATCGAAGGATGGTATAAAATTTCCAAAACTCCTGAAGCCACGAAGTACCGAAACCATGAAGTAAAACATGTGGTAAAAGAAAAATATGACTTGTGACCTAATCGGCTAGTGACAAGTGTCAAGGTATAGTTGGCACTTTAGGTATACAAAATTCAAGAATCAAGGTGACACATGGAAACCACTCAGCTAGTGCCACATCAATAGTGAATTCAACAAGCTACTTCACTCTCAGAGTACATATTTCGGGGATATCCAGTTTCTCGCTCCATCAACTACCTGAAGCATCGAAGGGTGAAGTCCAGAAGTGAACGATAATCGTCCATCTAAAAAGTGTAAATAAAACACAACCGTCAATATTGACAAGTGATTAAGCACTCATTTGGATAAGCGCTTAATAACCTCCTATGTTCATATGGAATAAAGGTCATGAAAGTATGCTTGTGCAAATTTAACATACAGAGGAACAATTTTTCCTCTGTCAGGAAGATACTTTGAACCATACAGGATCTGGATTCTACCTGATTGATATTAAGTGATCAAATACATCCAATACATTGGAAAGCTAATCGAAAATATCAAATATGATATGTTGGAGAATTGAGGATGCAACAAAAGCTTAAGAATAAAATAAAAAAGGCATGAGATAAAATTAAAATAAATTGATCCATACCTTTGATTGATTTATGAAAAATCCCTCTTACTAAATTGAAAAGATTTCACGTTAATGTGTGAATAAAAATAAAGGGAGATATTAATTCTAATTTAAATTACAAATGATATTATTGTTAAATGAAGAGGTGAAATGGTTCAAACAAAGGGACACAATGCTTCAATGCTCACACCAATTGGAAGACTATATAAGCAAGAAATAATGGTGAAGAAAAAGGGTCTCTGAAGTCGAGATCAGAAGATCAAAGAAGAAGCAGAGTCCAAGAAGAATAATTGATGATACTTATGTAGTGAGGGTGGAAGGGAGGAGCATGAAAGGATTGATATCCTTTACTAAGTAAAGTGTTAATTAAGGGAGTTGGTGCTTCCTAGGGTTGGTTCCCTAAAGACAAGGGAGTTGGTGCTTCCTAGGGTTGGATCCCTAAATACAAAGGAGTTGGTGCCCTTAAAAAATGGAGTTGGTTCTTCCTAGGGTTGGTTCCATAAAGAAGGGGATTTCTGTCTCCTAGAGTTGGTGCTCTAAAAAGGATTGGTGTCCTTCATTATTCTTTATAAAAACCTTGTAATTCTTGTTAATTGTATTTATATAATTGATTTTAAATACAAGTCCACTATTTTTTATCTATTGTGGCAATTAATAAAATAACAAAGTAATTGTTAATTTTTTTAAAAGGGTAATACCAATTCACCCCCCCTCTCAGTATTTCTAACAATTGGTATCAGATCCAATGCCTTCATCACAACCTAATAACTAGAATGTATATTCTGAAAATGGATCAGCAAGAGGGAATGTCTTCCAAACAAAGCACCATTGTTTAACGGAGGTGGTTATGCTCTTTGCAAAATAAGAATGAAAAGATTCTTGTTGGCTCTTGTTTTTTGTGTTTGGAAATATGTTGTATATGGTTACACTACACCAACTACTCCACCCATAGATACTACAGGTAAGAATATGCACATTGACAACTCAAGAGTAGTTAATGTCATTCTAGGAGGATTGACAAATTCTATGTGTGTGAAGGTAATGCATTGTAAGTCAGCCAATGAAATCTGGGAAAAATTGGAGGTTGTATATGAAGGAGATAACAAAGTCAAGGAATCCAAACTACAAACCTATAGAGCTCATTTTGAAAATTTGAAGATGAAATAAGAAGAAAACATTGTCGAATACTTTCATAGGGTATATGAGGTATTTAAATCAATCAAATAAGAAGGAGAAGAACTTACTGATAAACCTATTGCAAAAAATATGTTAAGGTCATTACCCATGAGATATGATGCCAATATTTCCTCAATTGAATATAGAGCAGAACTTGACAAGCTCACAATAGATTAGCTTCATGGAATTTTTACAGCATATGAGATGAGAACAGGGAATGAAAAACCATCAAAAAGAGAAACATCCTTTAAAGCATATAAAACAAAGAAAAAACAAGAACATATGTCTAATGAAGATCAGTCAGACATTTCATATGTATAAGAGGCCAACTTTATAAAGAAACTCCATAAAGGGTTTGGAAGATATAAAGGAAAGTTACCCTTCAAATGTTTGAATTGTGGCATAATAGGACACTTTGCTAACAAATGTCCCTATCCCAAGTAGGAGGATAATGATGATGAAGAAGACCACAAAAACCAATACAAGAAGAAATTTTATAATAAAAAGAAAAACTTCTACTCCAAAGAAGACATCAACTCTTGAGAGATAAGTGAAGATGAAGATTAAGAGCTTCTATTTATGGGGAAAATAAAATCAATGATAGAAAACAAGTGTGTGAGAATCTAGAATCTAAGACTAAGTTGCTAAAAGGTCAACTTGAAAAAGAAAATAATGGATCAAAATTTGAAAATAGTTCAAACATCTTGGATGAAATTATCAATAGTCAGAGGTCACCAAATAATAAAACTAGTTTGGGATACACCGAAGACTCAACTTCTGCATCACAAGGATCTGTCAAAAGACCAATCAGTTTTGCAGATGTTCTTAAAACCACCTTAATAAGAAAATATAATGAGGCAAGGATGATTCCATTACAAACCATCCCAAATAAAAAGAAATCAGCATCCCCTACTAAAGAAAAATATGATCGGAAGAATACAATCACCAGAAGAAATCCCTCTAACAAATGTCATTATATCTTCCTTGGATATTGATATTCCTGCAATAATTTTGGACACAAAGCAGTACATTATAAAGCCTATAGAAGGCACAATCCAAAAAATGTCCAAAGAAGTCAGAAGTTCAATACAGATAAAAGAAATTATAATTCATTCTCTCCATTACAAGATTACAATATGAAATGCCTCAAATGTAATAACTATGTGAATGTATATTTTCAAAGTATGTCAAAGAGATCAATATTCCCAACAATAAAAAGTATGGAAGAAAAAGCAAGTAGAGAAAACATAGTGTAAAGTAGCTATGTATGCCAAAAACAAAGGATGTCAGTGATATATAGACAGTGGATGTTCTAAACACATGACTGGAGATCAAAGAAAATTTCTCAAGTTAACAAAGAAATAAAAAGGAAAATTCACCTTTGGAGATAATGTGTTAGCCAAGATACTTGGAAAAGGCACTGTTAGCCTAGGGAATAACAAGGCCAAAGTAACAAATGTACTTTTAGTAGAAACTATTAAGCCTAATCTCCTAAGTGTAAGTCAAACATGTGATCAAGGTCACATACTTACCTTTGATTCTCATAAATGTGATATAAGAAGAGAAAATACAGGGAAGCTAGTTGTAACGAACTGCGTCGTTACGACAACCATTCTAGTAACAGGTGCAATTTTTTTTTTTTTCTTTAAGTGTGTGCGCGCGTGTAGAAGTAACAACACACCTAACTGTGCGACGCCCTGGACAACCGACAAGACGCAACCACGATGTTCATCACAAGAAGACTAAAGGCACACGACGAGTAACTGCAAACAATGTACGCCCATAGGCATAAGGTGCACAACGCAAACATTTAGCAACAAAAGTAAAACTGACCACCCGCCCGTCCTACCCTGCAAGGTTAGGACCTCCAAGACAAATAATCAACGCTCAAGCCTAGATTCCCATCGATTTTAACCATTTAAGGTCTCAGGGATGGCGACTGTTCTGAGGAGCATGGAGGTGTCTACATCCCACCCGACACAACAGACCAAGCAACCAACTGATCACAATCAAGTACAACATAACTAAGAAGAACAAATACCTCCCTTACGGAAGGCGCGTGACAAGAGGACCCGACAACAAAACCCAAAATTCAACATTATTTAAAAGAATCAACAACCCTTATTTACTAACTGAGCGTAGTTTTTGTACGTAAATCTAGGTCATGGTGTCATATATGTTATTAACAATCACAATACCACTGTCATGTATTATTAACCATCAATCATTTATATCACATATCCGGACCATGGTCTTACCATTACAATAGCTCTTATATGCTACAACCACCAAATTCTAATAACCTTTTCAAGATAAAAACATTTAATTCCAACATGAGGAGCTCTCATGCTATGTCATTATAATCATGAATCTCAATGATAGTGCAAATTACTAGTATATTCACAAGTAACATCATAGTTGAAATAACACTATATCATCTTAATTTAAAATGGCCATCTATAAAATACTAGAATTTTAACATAACAATACTTGTAAGGGGCAATATTGGAAGGGACAACTCTCACCATTAATAATGACATGATTCAAGATAACCATTAATTACAAATTTTAATATATATAAATAACATCGTAAATATAGGAACATCAATTGAGAATACCAAGATGCATCCTAATCAAGATGGCAATCTATAAAAGGTTAAAATTTAAAATGATAATAAATAAAAAGGCAATCTAAATTAATAAAATTTAATGACAACGTAAAAAGGGCATTATTGGATGTGGCAGCTATCAATTTTTAATTACAA
>ML783154.1:85615-121363 GCA_009831015.1 Picea engelmannii | reverse complement strand
AGCGACTGTCGCAGTCTGCCCTCACGGCATCGTGGATCCTCTCGAACTAGGTAATCGTTAACCTACAGTTCGAGCCACGGCGGGAGTGCTAGTAGGATGTGGTAGGGATGTTGTCCACACCTCTCCCTCAATTTCTCTGGAACTCGTGTGTGGCCCCTTTACTCCATATGTGAGTCTGGTCAGCAAGCTATCGTCAGCCTGCATCATCAACCATCATGTTAGATCATGTCAACAACATATCATAAAATCAATAGCATAGCATCAAATCAAAAAAACAATATCATCGTAATGAAACAACCAAATAGCCCACTCCCTGACTCAATCCGAAGTCCAAGGGAGTTCCACCGATGCCTCTGCATACTCAAGGTCTGAAACCTTGCACACTCAATGAAACTGAGTCAGCAGCACCTGTCTACATCAATGTAGTAAAAACATTATGTCATATAACTTAACGCATCATAAAGAAGGAAAAAATTTTATCATCATAAAAATCCAAATCACTTGCGAGCAAGTGTCCTCAAAGAATAAGTTTGGTAAGTGCGCCAGAGCGAGATGTTACACTAGTGGCAGTTGCACCAAGAACATCCAACAATGTGTACATCTGTGACATGGAAGGAGAAGAAAAATGTTGTTTAGGTCAAGAAGATGAAAGTTGACTATGGAATAGAAGGTTGTGACATATAAGCTTTGAAAAATTAATCAAAGTCAATAAGAAGGAGGAAGTAAGGGATCTTCCAAAGATTATAAAGCCTTCAAATCCTATTTGTTAACATTGTCAAATAAGGAAGAAAACAAGAGTTAGGTTAAAAAAAAAGAGCATTCCACAAAAAGAAACATTAGCACTTATTCACACAGATCTATGTGGACCTACCAGAACTAAAAGTACTTATCATGAACATTATTTTATGTTGATCATTGATGATTACACAAGATTGACCCGGGTATACTTTCTTAAAAAAAATCAGAAGCTTTTGAGAAGTTTAAAACCTACAAAGCCCTTGTAGAGAATGAAACAGATCTCAAAATTAAATGTCCGAGATCAGACAATGGATGAGAATTCACTTCTAAAGAGTTCATTCAATTATTTGAAAAACATGGTATCAAAAGACAATTTTCATCTCCCAGGACTCCTCAACATAACAGAGTGGTAGAAAGGAAAAACATAACAGTTCAAGAAGCTACAAGAACCATGCTAGATGAAGCCAAGCTCCCAGAAAATTTTTGGAGAGATGAAATCTACACAACAGTCCACATACTTAATCTAGCTCAGTTGAGACCCAACCATAACAAAACTCCTTATGAACTATGGTTTGGCAGGCCAGCATCTGCAAAACACTTTAGAATTTTTGGAAGTAAATGTTACATTAAGAATGATGAAGATAATTTAGGGAAGTTTGATCCAAGCTCTGATGAAGGCATATTTTTAGGGTATTCACCTAATAAGAAATCATATAGATGTTATAATCTTAGACCACTAAATATAGTGGAAAATGAAAATGTAAAGATAAATGATCTAAAACTAAAGAAGAGCATATCCCAAGACATATCAAAAATTGATAAAATAAAATCTCAACAAGAAGATGATGATGTAGAATATCTTTAAGAAGATGATGATAATGAAACAAGGGAAAACGAACCGTATACTGGTGAAGAATACAATGAAGAAACGCCCTTACCAAAATCTCCATAAAAAAGAGTTCAAAAGAATCAACCTGAAAGTCATATTATTGGAGATAAAAATGCAAGAGTGGAAAAAAGAAGGAAACTCACATTTGACTCAGAAAAAATAAATTTTATCCCTGATAGAACCTAAGTCATTTAAATAATCCAACAAAAGTAAATATTGGATAAAATAAATGGATGAAGAACTAGACCAAATAGAGAAAAACCAAACTTGGGAACTAGTTCCAAGACCCAAAGACAAGAATGTCGTAGGAACCAAGTGGATCTTCAAGAACAAACTAAATAAAAATGGGGAGATTATAAAGAACAAAGAGAGATTAGTTTGCAAAGTATATTCCCAAGTAGAAGGTATTGATTTTGAAGATACTTTTTCTCCAGTAGCAAGACTTGAGGCCATTAGAATGTTTCGGCATTTTCATGCTTCAAAAATTTCAAAATCTATTAGATGGATGTCAAGTCAGCATTCCTTAATGGAACACTAGAAGAATAAGTCTATGTTGAGCAGCTAGAAGGATTCATGTTAACAGAAAATCAGGACTATGTGTGCAAGCTAAAAAAGGACCTATATGGTCTTAAACAAGCCCCCAAAGCATGGTTCTCAAGGATTGATCAGTATCTGCAAAAGCAAGGATATAAGAGAGGGACTACTGACATCAACTTATACATCAAAATTTAGGATGAAAACATGATTGTTGTGGTGGTATATGTAGATGACATCATATTTGGAATTAATATTACTATACTAAGAAGAAAGTTTGCAACCAAAATTCAAGAAGAATTCGAAATGTCTATGTTGGGAGAACTATCCTTCTTCTTAGGTTTACAAGTAAATCAAATAGAAAAAGGAATATTTGTTTCCCAATACAAATATATCAAGGAAATGATAAATAAATTCCAAATGGAAGATAGTAAACCTATGAGTACTCCCATGGTCAATGGATGTAAACTAATTCTAGAATATGACTCACCAAAAGTGGACCAAATGATGTACAGATCAATGGTTGGAAGTATGCTCTATTCAACAACAACAAGACCTGACATCATACAGGTTGTAGGACTCATGGGGAGATTTCAATCCACACCTAAAGAAACTCATGTAAAAGTAGTAAAGATATTATTCATATATCTTAAAAGCACCTTAGAACTTGGATTATGGTATCCAAAAGATAAATACTTCAATCTAACTACATACACTGATGCAGATTGGGCCGATAGTATAGATGACAGGAAAAGCACCAGTGGAGGATCATTTTTCTTAGGAAAATGTATGGTAGCATGGATAAGTAAGAAACAAACATCCACATCACTATCTACAACAGAGGAATAATACATTGTTGTTGCATCCTATTGCACACAAGTTCTTTGGATGAAGCAAACATTAGAAGATTTACAAACAAGATATGATAATCCCATTACTATTAATTTTGATAGCACTAGTTCCATAATTATCTCTAAAAATCCAGTAATGTATTCTAAAACCAAACACATCCCAATTAAATACCATTTCCTAAGAGATCAGGTTACCCAAAAAGTGGTTAAAATAGTGTACGTGGACACCACAGAACAAATTGCAGACATATTCACAAAACATTTGCCTAGGAGTACTTTTGAAAATCTTCGACAGAAATTGGGAGTAATTCACATACCTCATTAAAACCATAAAATTTGTATCAAAAGAAAAGGGGCACATGGTCAGTGGGATCATTGCCACGAGGGGAGCGAAGAAATATCCCCTCTATCATTGTTGTCATTAAAGGGGGAGGAAATTGATAAGCAACAAAAATAAAAACATTTCAAAGAAAAGGTTTCCATCAATTCCAAAGGGGGAGAATGTTGGACATGGTGGTATGATATTGTCATTGATGTCAACATGGTGTGGAAGAATCCATTATAAATCCAAATCTCAAAAGAATAGCATTGATCGAAGCTCAGAAGAGATGACGCATAGGAGATGTTCATTCTTATTTCAGGACAATCCAAGATTGTTAGATCAAGGTGAAGTCAGAGGTTGGGAAGGATTAAATCTCAACCGTTGGATCTTAAGCATGATCTTTGGATGATCTCTCTAGTTGTTATATCAAGGAGGGACTTCAGATGAATTCTCGACCATTCTATTGAGTTTAGTGGAAGGGCAGTGTAAGCCACAATATTCCAGAGTCTCAGATTAAAAGAAATCATGCAGACCATTGATCTAATATCTCCTTGGGAGAAACATGATTTGTTGGATTAGGTGGTAAAATCCGGCGTTGACCACTCCGACGAAAAGGAGCCTAGAACATGTAAGTTTACCCGAATGTCGAAGCCCTGAAGTCATGAACTGTCATCAACCGTTTATCTGCAATGAAAATATTGGAACTATCAGATCACACTAAAGAAAATAAGACGGTCATATTGGGCGTTGACCACTCTGATGAAAAGGAGTCTAAAATAGGTAAGCTTACCCGAAGGCTGAATCCCCGGAGTTGCGAACTCCCATCAACCATTGGATCAGGAAATCCCATCAATCGTTGATCTAGAGTGAAAAATGTCAGAGCACACTAAGAAAGAAAGTGGTCAACTCTGTCCTTGACCTACTTCGGCGATAAACAACTCAGATGAACCAAGAACTCTTGAATCACGGATTTCCAAAATAAACAGAGGCCATAGGATCAAGAAAGTTGAAAATATACGATGGCAGATCAATTCGGCACTTCAGAAATAATCGAATGATGGTATAAAATTGCCAAAAATCCTAAAGCCACGAAGTAAGACATGTGGAAGAAGACAAATATGACATGTGGCTCAATCAGCTAGTGACAACTGTCAAGGTATAGTTGGCACTTTAGGTATATGAAAGTCACGAATCAAGGTGACATGTGGCAGGCACTAAGCTAGTGCCACATCAACAGTGAAGTCGGCAAGATATGTCACTCCGGTAGTACATCCTTCAGGGATATCCAGTTTCTCCTACCAGCAACTACCCGAAGCATCAAAGGGAGAAGTCCCAAAGTTAAAGAGAACCATCCATCTCAAACATGTAAATAAAACATGACCGTCAATCTTGATAAGTGATTAAGCACTCATTTGGCTAAGCGCTTAGTCACCAACTATGGTCATATGGAATAGAGGTCCTGAAAGTGCGTATGTGCAAATTTAACATACATAGGAATAATTTTTCCTCTATCAGGAAGAAACTTTGAACCAAACAAGATATGGATTCTTCCTGATTTATATTAAGTGATCAAATATATCCAATACATTGGAAATCTAATCGAAAAGATCAAATATGATATATTGGAGAACTCAGGACGCAACAAAAGATTAAGAATAAAATAAAAAAAGGCATGATATTGAATTAAAAGAAATCAGTCCATACCTTTGATCGATTTATGAAAAAACCCTCTTACTAAATTGAAAAGATTTCACATTAATGCGTGAATAAAAATAAAGAGAGATATTAATTCTAATTTAAAAGACAAATGTTATTACTGTTAAATGAAGAGGTGCAATGGTCCAAAAAAAGGGGCACAATGCTTCAACGCTCACACTAGTTGGAAGACTATATAAGCAAGAAAGAAAGGTAAAGAAGAAGGGTCTCTGAAGTCGAGATCAGGAGATCAAAGCAGAAGCAAAGTCCAAGAAGATGAACTGATGATACTTATGTAGTGAGGGTGGAAGGGATGAGAATGAAAGGATTCATATCCTTTACTAAGTAAAGTGTGAATTAATGGAGTTGGTGCTTCCTAGGGTTGGTTCCCTAAAGACAAGGGAGTTAGTGATTCCTAGGGTTGGTGCCCTAAAGACAAGGGAGTTGGTGCTTCCTAAGGTTGGTTCCCTAAAAAAAAGGGATTTGGTTCTTCCTGGGGTTGATTCCCTAAAGAAGGGGATTTGTGTCTCCTAGAGTTGGTGCTCTAAAAAGGATTGGTGTCCTTCACTCTTATTTATAAAAACCTTGTAATTATTGTTAATTATATTTATATAATTGATTTTAAATACAATTCCATTGTTTATATATTGTGGAAATTAATAAAATAACAAAGTAATTGCTAATTTTTTAAAAAGGGTAATACTAATTCACCCCCCCCCCCTCTCAATATTTCCAACACTACAAAGATTCAAACAACATTTACCAAAATAAATCATGTAATTACTACTGCTTCAGTCCTCGTCAGCCCAAACTTTGATAAATATTTCATATTGTATTTGTTTTCCTCAAAATAAACTATTTATTCCATATTGACACATAGGACTTCAAAAGGAGAAGAGTTTCCAATCAGTTTAATGAAAAAAACATTGCATGATTATGAATTGAAATATTAAAAAATAGAAAAGCAAGCCCTCTCTTTGGTTAAAGTAGTATCACATTTCAGAAAATATGTTTTGTCATATAATGTCATATCTTATGTCCCAACCTCTCCAATAAAGGTGTTTCTTAATCAACAACTTAGAGAAGGAAAATGGGCAAAATGGCTTGCTAAAATCTAGGAATATAATATTGAAATCAAGCCTCTAAGAGTATTCAAGGGACAAAGATTGTGTAAATTAATGACAAGAATTGAGGTAGTAAATACAAAGATATCAATTTCACTTGGGTCATCTTTGTCAACTTCTAAATGGTATAAAAATATAATATTTTATTTGAAGTCTGGGTAGTTCCCTGTTGGAATGTCTTCAAAAGAAAGAATATATTTAAAAATGAAGTTCAATCAATATGTATTACTTGTTGAATTTTTATTTTGAGGGGGATTTTGATGGGATTTTATTGAGATGCATCGATTGCATGAAGACTCAAAAGGTTTTACAATAATTCCATGAAGGAGTTTGTGGAGGACACTTTTCACCCACAACAATTGCCCATAGAATCATGAGAGTAGGTTACTATTGGCCAACCATATTTAAAGATTCTTACTCAATGATCATAAAATGTATCTCTTGCCAAAAAAAATTAGGTAAAATGAAGAAAGCAATAATGTCATTACAAACTATAATGATTGAAAATACTTTTTCAATATGGGGCATGGATGTTATTGAACCGATCAATCCCAAATCCAGTAAATTTCATTCATATATCTGTTAAAAAAACAGGATCACAAAGCAATAAAATAAAACAAATGTGGAAATAAAACACAAAAGATACACAATACAATAGAAACACAGATATATGTGGTTCACCTAGTGTGGGCTATGTCCACCAGAGAAATTTCCAGGTCCTTCTTTTTTATTATCCATCAAAATGAAGGGATACAAAATACAACACGCCTGCTATAACTTCCTCTTCTTTCTCTCACAGTCTCCTCTCTCAGAATACAATACTCGCAACGATACACAACCGCAATACAATTCCCTCATAAGAGATGGTTTCCTTCTAGGGAAAAAATCCTTAAAATAAATTCTACTGTCAGATCTACAACCTTATACTGAATGGTCCAGATTGACTATGAAATTACAATATTTTACAAGGCAATTTTTCCCAATATTTCACTTCGGGGGCACTTCCCTTGAGTCCCCCACTAGGGGGGGGCTACAAAAATTGTCGTCGCCCCCCCTGGACCTCCCTAGCGAAAGTTGTGAGGGGCAAGCCCCCACACACCCCCCATTAGGGAATGGGTTCCAAGCATGGATGAAACAAACATCTGAATCGAGAATATAATCAGGCTCCACAGCCAACAATATCCTCACAAAAATGGACTATTTTACAAAATTGAAAGAAGTTGTAGATTTGAAAAAGGAAAATTCTGAAAAATTGATCATTTTCCACAAAGATAATATTCTGTCAAGATTTGGATTTGTAACATCCCCACTATAATCCTAAATTTAATGTATGCATAATGTAGATGTGAATTTGGTTTTGGCCAAGCAATGTAATATGTGAATGCATTTTTTGTTTTTAAATAAATAAAATGTGATACGAGTTGTTGGGAATAAGGACAAAGATAGGGGTCGTTGAGTTTTCCACAAGAGAAGAGAGTGGCTAAGAGGGATCCAAAGGGGAAATTAATTATTACTTTCAATAGGTATTAATTCAACCCATTTTTCCTGAATTTTATTACCATTGGGGATAACTTCTAATTTGTGTTTGAGCGTATGAGAGACCAATCATTAAACTCATGTAAGAGGGTGGGTGTGAGAGTCACATCCCATAGTTATTGGAGAGCATGGGGCTGAAGTACAATCAACTTTGGGTGGAGTGAGTTGTCAATTGTATTTGGAAAATAGAATAAATTTGTATGGGAAGCTACAAACAATTTTTACACATTGAGTTTTGCATGAGCAAAAAGAAGGAAGCATAGGAAGGGAGCATTGGAGATAGAGCAAGAAGTTTGGGTGAGTTCTGGAGCATTCTAGAACCTTTTTGGAGAACTTCAGAGTTGAAGATTGAAGAGATAGGTTTTCAGGCCTAAAGAGTGAACTCTTGTGTGAGTTTCACTATGACAACAAGTGTTTGTTGTTGTTGCTAGTAGTTTTCCTAGAAGTGATTTCCCTTGAGTTCCCGATAGATAGATTCATAGTTACATGTGCCAGAGAGACTTTGATAAACGAATGGGACACTTGATGGAATGAGAGCAATGAAGGGGTACATTCCTTGGGTTGGACAAGTCAAGAGGTAGAGAGATGGAGGAAATTATGGATAGTTGCAGGAGAATATCAGTGGGTTGTGGGACATTGAGTTGTGAGAGGACTGTGAAATACACCCTTTTTCTTGTAGATTCCTAGCCCCATCTCGGGGGTGACTTGTTGTTGATATTTGGAACAACGAGTCTACGATTGGGTGGAACGTTCTTCCCAAGTAGTTGGTTTCACAATTGTTTTAAAAAGATAAGTGTTTATTTGTTTTCCTGATTTAATTTATGAGTTTAATTGTTGTGTGTTTACTCTGTGCATGAGAATGAATTATGTGTTTTTGTGGTGAATTTATTAGTTGCATTTACTTGTTTAACTAGTATGGACAATTGCATGAGATTGAATGTCATGTTGTTCGTAATTCAAGGTTTAAATGTATGTGATGATCATTTTTAGTAATTCACGGTAACGGATTCTGACACGATGCTTGAATCCTCGCACACCCTAGAAATAGTTACTATGTGCAGTACATGTCTTTTGTGTGCACACTGAGAATAGTTTTTGTCCGCAATACAAAGGATGTTGAACACATGGTTTTTTTAAATGAGAATGAAACCATCATGTTCATTTAGAATGATGTAGATGAATTTAATTATATGGTATCAAACAATGGTTAAATATGTGTATAATTCATAGCTGGTAAGCTACATGAATTTAGTTAGTAGAATTTTTTTGAAATTATGTGTATTTTTTGCATGTTCCTCGGTTAAGCTAGGGGATGTTACAAAATGGTATCAGATATTTTGGTTCAACATCAGAATTATATGGGCCAGAGATCAGGATGAAGTTGGTAAATTCATCATCTCAGTGTTTGAGCTATGTCAAATTGGGGAAGAAGGTGAGTCAAACATTTTAACAATGGTCATGATAGTCGCAAGCTGGAAAATAAGGAAAATTAGCTAAGTGAAGAAAGGACTTGCATCCGCTAAATATTGGTGTGCGGTATAAAGTTGTGTTCACTAAATGTTGGTGCATGATATAACAATTTGTGCGCACTGAATGTTGGTCCAAGTTATAACAAGTCATGCGCACTCGATATTGGTGCGTGGTATAAAAAGTCACGTGTACTAGATATTGGTGTGCGGTATAAAAAGTCGTGCGCACTGAATATGAGTGCATGGTGCATATTGAATATTGGTGCATGATATAAAATTTGTGTTCATTAAATGTTGATGCACAGTATAAAAATTCACGTGCACTGGATATTCGTCTGTGGTATAAAAATTTGTGTGCATTCAATATTGGTGCATGGTATAAAAGTTGTGTGCACCAAATATTGGTGCACAAGACGTGCACTAAATATTTGCACTACACATTATGGATTTGGTACATGATAAATATTGGTGCATAATTCAAAATTGATGCGTGTGTGGGCTTTAAAAAAGATGAAGAGAAGAAGGATGTCGCATAAGCAAAATTGTCCTGTAGTCTCAAAAAAAAAAAACGTATGGAGCCAAAACTGTATTTTGGCAATAACTGGAGTTGATTAAGTCATATTGCAATGAAAATTTTGGGTTTTGTTTGTAGTTTTGATGATCCAAGAATGTTCACATAGGTCTAGGAGGATCCAAAATGCTCACAAAGGTCTAGGAGGATCTATTAAAGATAAAAAAAAATTGATCATTTCAAATGCTCTTGAAAACTATATCATTGCGTAGAGCTTGCTGATATATTTCCAATGGCATAAAAATCGCCTCAAACAGAGTTCATATGCAAAAGTTATGGTCGGTCAAAGTTCAAGTCAAATAGGGAAAAAGTCAAAGTCAAAGGAGAACATGTTTCATGTCCATAAAACAGGATGACATCATGATGACTTCAGCAAGATGATGTGGTAGCACAATAGCATGCCATGTGTCACCTAAAAATGGACTTTTCGGGGGTCCATTTGGACCAATAAAATTTTGATACGTGTCATATGTACAGATGACATGGCATCTATATGATGATGTGGAAATGTACAACATTTGGTAGTGAGGTGGAAAAATAACAGATCGACATGTGGCAATTCATATGCACAGGTGGAAAACAGGTTAGTAGGTTAAGTGGAAATCTTTATGCACATGTGGTAGGTACAATTGGCATAGACCAATGGTAAGTTGTCATGTGGGCCAATCAAATGGAATCGTGTGGCACGTTCTAGAAGGCCAAGTTGGCCTAAGGATAAAAATGGATATGGCTTGGTAGATTCAAGCGTTTGAACTCCAAGAGAATCTTCCTAGAATATTCTTTTATTCCAACGACCTAACATACCATTTTCCAACCACTATGCCACAAATAGAACTTGTTATAACAAATGGGTTATAACATATTTATTATAAAGCCTACGTTGGCGAAAGGTGCGAGTACGGTTGGGGGCCTGCACCCTATTTATGGGCATGGATATTGAGATAGGAACACACTCCAAGGATGCAAGGATCCTAAGATAAAGGTATGGTATGGGTGCATTGGAGTGTGTGCCAAAAGAAGAGCTAAGCTATGGTGTGTCTCAATTTGCGTGCCATGAGGTACGTTTTCCAAACATAGGCTTGTTTATACTCATTTTTCTCATTTTCTCGAGAGGAGTACGATAGTGATGTTATTTTTTTGTTAATATGGTGTCTTTAGAAGTCTTAATCCAAATTTACATTAATGAGCACCATAGTACATCGTGTGGCATGTAAAGAGGGTAAAATTGAGCCAGTTCAGAATATGGTCGAGTTTATACTCATTTTTCTCATATTTTTGCAAGGAACTCAATGGTAAACTCTATATTTGAGTTTGAGAAGAATAATTGAAGAGTGACTTCAAAATTGTCTTTGTAAGTCCATTTTGTATTGTAATTTGAAATTTTGAGATACGAAAAGTTGTCTTACTATTTGAAGGGAACTTGGAGATGAAGTAAAATATGTCATCAATATTGTGTCATTCTAGTTCTTTTATTTTTTGTTGTGGTTATCTCATAATTCTTCCAGTTAATCATCATTCAATGAGATTTTGGATAATAAGCACATCATCTTTTTTTCTACAAATCACCTCAACAAGATCAAGAATTATTTTGAATCAAGTTAGATGCTAAAATGGTTTTTTTTAAGATTAAGGATAGTATCTAAGGATTTTTGGATCAAGTGGTATCAGAGCTACTTTTTTACGTGCATTTGAAAGTTGTTGATGTGACAAGGTCCAAGACTTAATTTGGTGAAGGTTTTGAAGTCTCTTAGTATAGATCTTGTTGAGAAGACAACATGAGTAAATCCCTCATGAAGTTAAGGATACAGATGGACATTAACTGACAAATTCAGAAGGATAATTATAAATTAAGGATGCAGTTACAATCTCTTGAGGAAGAGAAGCAAAAGTTGTATGATCGATTGATATGTCATGAGGAATTCCATAGAGGTATTTTTTATGAGTTGAAAATGAAGTTGTGGACCAAGGATCAAATATTAGCACCATTCCATGAAGTTGGACAAGTAGAGAATGAAAAGTATCTGATGTAAGAGAAACTAGCTCCTTCAAAAGGCATGATCGAGAAAGATGATTCCTCATATTCTTCTTCTCCCCGTCAAGATGGAGAATGCTCAAGGACAGATGAAGTAAGGAGAACTTCAGATGACGAGGTCCTTCATAAGAAGTTGTATTTACCTTCCAGCCAAGGGAAAGGTAACAAATGTAAGACATCTCTAGAAATAGATGTGCATTCTAAAGAGGGAATGAAGACATTTCCCATTGGTAATATTGGTATATGGTTTATGTATACATGTGATTCTTGTGAAAATAGTAACCATAATATGGTGAAATGTCAAAGAAGACAATATCTGCAAGAAAAACCATACAACAAGAAGGCTAAATGTAAAGTTCATTTCTCAAAGAAAAGGTAAAGAGGGGATGCCAAGAGGGGATTGTGGTTCCAAGATGGGAACAAGACACTATGCTCTTATTGTGGTAAGAGTGGAAATCAGATTGAGAAGTGTTGGACACTTTATCCACACTTATGTATAAATAAGAACTAGAAAGATGTAAAGGCACTTGCCAGAAGACAAGTAGTAGCCCCAAGTGAAGTTAATAGTCTTGTTGAAAGATTCGAGAAATACTTCCTAATGGTTGGTATTAATAGTGTGACATATGAATATATTGAGGTATGGTTCATGGAAAATGGCTCATCTCACCACATGATCAGGATGAGATCAGTATTCCTAACTTTCTCAGAGATCGATGCACATTTTTATATAGGATTTGGAACTAACACCAGACAAGCAATAAAAGGGTCTGGATATACAAGATTCCAACTTGAGGCGAGAGGATTTATGGGAATATAACATATGTTATATGTTCCATATTTGAAAGTAAACCTACTCTCAGTTGCGGCTTTTGAAGATGAGGGATATGTAGTCACATTCCAGTATGGACAAGTACTTGTGTATTCAAAGGAAGCTACTCAAGACACATCAATAGTTCTTGGTGTTCGCAAGGATAGGTTTTATAGGTTACTGGGAAGACCTATAATTTTGTCTAATGGTTTCTTGGATTCAACATCAGATTATGTGTCAGATTCAACATCAACGTCAAAGGCATTGTCACAGATAGGAAGTTGTGAGACTTCTTCCAGTACTAAGGGAAGGATGAGTCCATGAATAAACCTCCATCAAAAGAGATATTTGTAAATATGTATATTTGTAAAATGCAAGCTAATATGCATATGTAGATACCTTATAGGTCTATTGTTGTATTAGAAGGCTTGTAAGACACTCATGGTAGATTATAAGAGTGAGAGGAATTTGTAAAATTTGTATATAGCCACCTTATATATTGTTAAGGGTGAGAGGAATTTCGTAAAGGGGTTTCTATATAGCCACCTTACATATTGTTTAAAGTGAGATGAATCTTGTAAAGGGTTTCTATATAGCTGCTTTGATATAGGAGTGAGAGGGATCTTATAGAGATTTATAATCCTTTCGACAACAAGTGTAGACAATTGTATTGTCTTATTATTAGATAAGGACTATATGTGGATCGAATTGTCTAAGTTGACATTCTTATACTGAAGTACTGAATAAAAAGGAACAGAAGGATGCAGGAACTTGGAGAATGTACTAAATTTGAAAATTGGGAGGAGCATCGAAGTAATGTAAATCTTTCTAGAGTTGGTAAAGGAGAAATAATATTCTTTGTAAAGAGATAAGAGGTATATACTTGTAAATATGAATGCTATGAAATCTTCAAGATATTATGTCATGTTCATGTAGATGTATACCTTGAGCAGAAACAGTTCATATAATACAGATGTATACAAAGAATATGTTTGGAATTGTTTTTAAGGCAGGAGAGAAGAACTGGATAATGAATTCATTCAAAGACTCATACAGATACATAAACATTACATGAACAGAGTACAAATGGGCAAGGCATAGATCAACATTCTACTTGGTTTCAAATTGGATGAGATAGACTATATTCAGCAGAGAAGGAGATGGGAGTGGATGTTGAGTACATGATTTGAATTCAAATATTGTAGAGATTCAATGAGTAGAATTTTTTTATGAAGGAATCCATGAGCTAGAACTAGAGCTAAATTGAACTAGCGCCAGTTTCCAAAGAGCCAAAGTTAGAGCCATATTTCTGAAGTAGACAGATATAGTATCCAATATCCAAGATGAAAATTTAGTCCCAGAATATTTGGCAAGGTGGAAGAGTGAAAGAAGTTTCATCATCACTAAGTTATTAGATAAGAGCATTACAGTAAGGTGGAAGAGTGAGTAAGAGTTATCATCACTAAGTTGTTGTAATATTCATACTTTTGGATGACCAAAAGTTCTTCAATGAGAAGGTGTGATCCACAAGGATCCAGAACACTCATAGAGGGACAACTTTCCAACGGCACAAAAATCGCCTCCAATGGATTTCATATGCTAAAGTTAAGTTTAGTCGAAGTTCAAGTCAAACATGGAAAAATCCAAAGTCAAAGAAGGACATGTGTCATGTCCATACAATAGGATGATGTCATGATGACATCAGCAAAGTGATTTGATAGCATGATAGCAGGTGACATGGAAATCCATATGAACATGTGGTAGGTACAGTTGGAATAGACCAATGGTAAGCTACCACATGGGCCAATCAAATGGCACCACGTGGCACCTTCTAGAAGGCCAAGTTGGCCTAAGGATCAAAATGGTTATGTCTCAGTGAACTTGAACCTTTAACCTCTGGGGGAATCTTCCCAAAATATTCTTTTATTCCAATGACTTAACATACCATCCGCCAACCATTATGCCATGAATGGAACTTGTTATAACAAATGGGTTATAATATATTTCTTATAATTCCTACGTCAGCAAAATGTGTGGGTACAGTTAGGGGGTCGCACCCTATTTATAGGGATGGATCTTGAGACAGGAATATAGTCTGAGGATGCATGGATCTTGAGATATAGGTATGGTATGGGTGCATTGGAGTGCCTGCCAAGAGAAGAGCTAAGATATAGTGTGTCTCAATTTGCGTGCCATGAGGTACTTTGTCCAAACATAGGTTTGTTTATACTCATTTTTCTCATTTTCTCGAGAAGAGTAAGATGGTGATGTTATTTTTGTGCTAATATTTTGTCTTTAGAATTCTTATTACAGACTGCCATTAATGAGTGTCATAGTGCATCGTTTGGCATGTAAAGAAGGTAAAATTGATCCAGTTCAAAATATGGTCGAATTTATCTTCATTTTTCTCATATTTTCTCAAGGATGTCAATGGTAAAATCTATATTTGAGTTTGAGTAGCTAAATTGAAGAGTGTTGGGAGCAGACCCATTTTGGAGTAAAGACTAATTTTGAAGAATAAAGCACAAAGAAGAAAAATATAGCTGGCAGGAAAAGCAACACGTTCAAGGTAAACGTCCATGCAAAGGAGGAAAACATGTGAGGCATGCATGCAAGAATACCTAACCATGCTAGGGTTAGGATTTTGGTAAGAATATGTAATGGTTGGTTATCCAGAAACTTGTATAAGTAGGTACCTAGGAGGTCTAGGTTGGGGGTTGGTTGTTCTGTTTTGGTTGGTCATTGTTATTATGTCATTAAAAGAAAAAATGATTGTAAATCTGATCTGTTTTGTAAGCTATTGAGTTGGGGAGATGAAATAAGGAATATATTGAGGGTTAGATCACAGGATGAGGAGCCCAGTGTGATCTAGTCCGCCTCATTGTAGATCTCGACCTATCTGAGGAGAATTGTAATGTGTGTGGCACTATAGTTTTGGAAACACCATAATAAAAGATAAGAGCAGCCAAATCTTTGTGGACATATCCCAGGAGGAGTGAACCACGGTAGATCATGTTTCATGTGATTGAATATTGTGTATTTCCTTTACTGTCAATGATTAGATGTTAGACAAATGCATGAATGACTTAGTTAGATCTGTTATTTTACATGCATGAATAAGAATGACAGATTATGCAAGATAAGGTGAATCATAGAGTAACCAAATGAAGATCCCAGAGTGTAATCCCAGATCCCCACTCATTCCTAGGCTGCAAGCACCTGAGCATTGCAACCACCCATAAGAACTATCTCATGTGAGATTGCGCAGTGCATTATGTGCATTGTGTTTCCTTCTAGTTTACCAGGAGGGACAATAGTTTTAGGGTTTTTTTTTTGGAAACTATAGTATACTTGAACCTGGGTCATCCCTAGAATGGTAGCAAGAGTGAAGTAACCAACAAAGAGTGACTTCAAAATTGGCTTTGTAAGTTCATTTTGTATTGTAATTTGACATTTTGAAATGATGAAGAGCGGTCTCACTATTTGAAGGGAACTTGGAGATGAAGTACAATATGTCATCAATATTATGTAATTTGAGTTCTTTTATTTTCAATTGTGTTATCTGATCATTCTTCCAGTTAATCATCATTCAATGAGATTTTGGATAATAAGCACATCATATTTTTTCTGCAAATCAACTCAATACGATAAAGAATTATTATGAATCAAGTTAGATGTTAAAATGGGATTTTTAAAGATCAAGATTGGTATCTAAGGATTTTCAGATCAATCAAGGTCTACAAAAGTGCCTGAGAGGGCCATTGGCCAATTATGCTCTGATTTTCCAAGAAATGAAAATTACATGTTTTTGAATATCATCGTCAAACTCAATGAAAGGTGAACAATTGTTGTTGAAACTTGCACAGAGTGTCAAAAGTGAAGACATAAAAATAATGTGTGATGGAATTGGCTGGAATCTAAGGGTTTTGGAATGGGGATGCAAAAACATGGCAAAATCCACTATCTCGGGCCACTTTTTAGGCATTTGTGGGATTTTCTTAGGAAACGGGTCCCCAGATGACAAATATAGAAAAATATATTTACTCAACATTTTGTATACTCATCAAGCCAGAAAAATTTGGTTTAGTGAAGTTTTTCCAGAAGTGTGCAGTTTGGGAGATAGCCAGTTTGGCTAAAAATTCAAAGTCTGGAAAAAGCGATGACAAAAGGAGAAAGTTGTCATTTCTAGATTGTTGCATTATTTTACTAGACAGTCATATTGAAAATATGAGAGTTGTTATGAATTCCCCATCATCATTTTCATTTATGTCTCCTACAAAATTTTCTCTTGTTCTTGACAGATTTACTTCTACGAGTGAAAGAAATTGGTGTCTGGGATTAAGTGCACCAGAATGAAAAGTATGTAAAAGGGGTGAATTAACAATATTCACATGACTATAAATTTCTGCTTAGAGATTATAATTGATCAAGAAATAATTTGTTGGAAAGATATTGGATAGGGGGATCCATTTATCAACCCAAAAAATTGATTTGGGAAATTCCAGTTACAACCAACACAAAATAAGATGACCGGTGGCATTAAAGAGCAAAAAAATTTATGCATATATTTTTGTCTAACAGAAAATTATTTGCATGCACATTTTCTTGCAGAATTTAGAGGTACAGGGAGGCATTTTATTTCCTATATGAGAACTACATCCATGAAATATTCCCAAGGGTCCTACAGTCATGAAGAGGAGTTCAGAGGGATACATGTCAGCATGAGAAATGTTGAAACAAAGTGATCCAAAAATCATTAGATGTCAATTTTCTCTTAAAGATACATGTTAACATCTAACTTGATTCATAATATTTCTTGATCGTCTTTGACAGATTTGCATAACACATGTGGATCTTCTACTTATCCAAAATTTCATAAAATGATGAATAATTTGCAGAATAATGAGAGATAAAACAACATAAAATAAAAGAACTATGAAGACAAGATTTGATGATGGATTTCACCTCTCCTAGGCTACATCTCTGAGACGCTTTCAACAATGAAACTTCTCTTCATTAATCTCAAATGTCAAAAATTACAATGAAATGGACTTACAATTACCAATTTTGAAGTCACCCTTCAATTTTGTTTCTCAACCTCAGAAACAAAGGTTACCACTAAATTCTTCTCGAAATTCGAAGAAAAATGAGTATAAACTTGACAATGTTCTAAACAAGCTCAAAATGACCCTCTTCTTCATGCAAAATAATGCACTAAAAATCTCATACAAGGAAATCCGAACTAAGATCTTCATAAATAGCATCTTAGCACAAACCATATATCACCATCATTCTCCTCTCAAAAAACTGAGAAGAATGAGTATAAACATGACTATGTTTGGACAAGGGGCTCAATGGCATGCAAAACAATGCAACACCATATATAGGCACATATTGGCATGCATCCCAATGCATCATATTGTATCCTCAACACAAATTTATATGCACTGTAGTGTGCACACCCCCGTACATTTCCTCAATATGGACGTCAATTTATATAGGGCACAGGCTCCCAACCGTGGCCTGAATCTTGCGGTGACGTAGGTACCATATTAAATGTATTATGTTTTTTTTGTTATAACAAACTATAAATATGGCCCTATGGTTAGTGCATTAGTGTTAAGTTGTTTGGAATATGGAATATTTCTCTGGATTCTATGGAAGGTGAGGGGTTCAAAACGTACCAATCCCAATCAATTTTTTATTCCCAGACCAACTTGCTCTTCTGGAAGGTGCCATGTGGCGCCTCCTGGTTGGTCCATGTGGAAGCCTCTTATTATTTTTTGTACACCCTGCCACATCACTATTGACTATGTTGTTGACGTACATGTCACATGTCTTCCATGTCATTGTTAGAAAAACAGGACCGCGGAGCAATAAAATAAAACAAATGCATAAACAAAGCACAGAAGACACACAATACAAGAGAGACACAGATTTACGTGGTTCACCCAGTGTGGGCTACGTCCACCAGAGAAATTGCCAGGTCCTTCCTTTATTATTATCCAACAAATGAAGGGATACAACCTACAGCAAAACCCGTTGTAACTTCCTCTTCTTTCTCTCACAGTCTCCTCTCTCAGAATACAATATTCACCATCATCCACAGCCGCAATACATTTCCCTCATAAAAGAGGGTTGCCTTCTAGGGCAAAAAACCCTAACATAATCTCTATCGTTAGATTTTTGACCTTATAATGAACGGTCCAGATTTACAATGAAATTACAATATACTTTTACAAGGCAATTTTTGCTTCGGGGACTTTGCCCCCGAACCCCCGTTGGGGGCCCGCTTGCCCCCAGACCCCCCAGCCGGGGGGATAGCCCCCCCCGGACCCCGCAGAGGGGGTACCCCCCCTTTTCACTCCCCCACGTGGAAGAGTGTACATACTTCTGGGGTGTAAATACTTCATGGGGTATAAAAACGGCTGAAAGCAAGGACCTCTGAATCAGGAAGATAATCAGGCTCCACAACCAACAGTCATCGTACATTAGGCCACATGCCACCCTCCTAATGGTGCTACATGGATCGTATGAATGACACGTGGAACTTTTCAACTAGTCCAACTAGATGCCAAATGTGCCATATCCAGGTGACACATGGAATCTCGTGGTGTTTCCACGTCAACATGCTAACATCACCTATCTATGTGTCACTCTCTGAGCTTACCACTTGTCGTACGAATGCTGACATCATCCTTCCATGTTAATTGTATGGAAGGACACATGTCATCCTTTGATTCATCCAACTCAATTGTATATATTCCATGTTGCAATCTACCATACTACCATGTAATCACGTTGACATCATCTGTATTGACTTCCCTGTCATCCTTTTGCCCTATTTTTTTCGAAACTTTGAAAGGCCATAACTTTCTCATACAACTTTCATTTGAGGTGATTCATGCGTAATTGGAAATATCTCATCAAGATCTATGCAATGAATTCATTTTCAAGAGCATTTGAGATGATCAATTTTTGAGCATTTTGGATCCTCCTGGATCTGTTTGAGTGCTCTAGATCCTCCTGGATCACACCTTCACATTGAAGAAATTTTGGTCCTCCAAAAGTATGGATATTTCAACAACTTAGTGATGATAACTCTTCTTCACTCTTCCACCTTACTGAATTGGTCTTCATGGATTATTCAACAACTTAGTGATGATAAAGCTTATTCATTCTTCCACCTTGCTTAAATGCACTTGGACCAATTCCCATCTCGTCCTTGATATTTTCCTTGGACATTCATCTTGGATATGGATTTTATCGCCTTCTTGAACTTTCATAAGCTCAAGGAAACCAATATAGATCAATGTACTTTTGGTCGCTTCTCCGGAATATGGCTCCAACTCTAGCTATTGATAGTATCTTCAACTCTTGGCTCTTGCTTACGGCTAATGGCACTAGTTTCTAGCTATAGATCTAGCTCTGTTTTTGGCTCATTGATTCCTTCATTACAAAATTATGCTCACTAACTCTATGCTCCGCAACATCCAGATCTGAATCCTGACTCAACATTCACTCCCATCCCCTTCTCTTCTGAACATAGTCCATTTAGGAAATCATGAAACCAAGTCGAATGTTGGTCTATGACTCTCCAATCCTGGCTTAATTGTTCTTGTAATGTTGATGTATTTGTAGGAGTCTCTGAATGGATTCCCTTTTCATTTCCTATCTCCTTCCTTGAAAGAAAAAACCCAAACATATTTTCCACAAACATCTATATCTTTTGAATTGCTTCTGTACAAGGTATACATCTTACATGAACATGGAATAAGATCTTGGAGATGTTCATAACATAAAGCATACATCTTACATAAATATTTTACCTCATATATTTACACAAATATTGTTTCTTTACCAACTCTAGGAAAACTTGCATAGATATGATGCTCTTCTCACTCCCGATTTACATGTTCCAATGCCTGCATTCTTCCATTCTTTCACCTTTGTACTCCATAATAAGAATTATATTACTTAGGAAATTCGATCCATATGCAGTTCATTAGCTGGTAATAATATAAAAAAAATGTCTATAGGGTTGTTGAAAATGTTTATAAACCCCTACAAGATCCCTCTCACTCTCTAATTCTCCAAGAGTGGCTAATAAAACCCTCTATCACAACAATGGAAATATAATTTAGAAGGTATTTACATATGCATGCTAACTTTGTTATTTTCAAATATACATATTTACAAACTATTTTTCCAAAATGGAATATTTTCTTAATACTTATCCATGGATGGGATAGGTGGCTTCTTCATGGACTCATTCTTCCAATAGTGTTGGAAGGATTCTCGCAGCTTTATCTCTCTGATAATGCCTCTGACAATGAATTTGAATCTGACATTGAATCCAAATAGCCACTAGATCCAATTCTAGGTCATTCAAGTAACCTATATAGTCTCTCCTTTCTGACACCAAGTACCATTGTTGTGTCCTGAGTACACTAGTACCTTTCCATCCTGGATCATAACTGTATATCCTTCATCTTCAAAAATTCAGACCAAGAGTAAGTTTTCTTTCAACTCTAGAATATATATCCTATGTTTTATTCCCAAAAATCCTCATGACTCAAGATGGAATCTCACATGTCTAACTCCTCTTACTGCTTGTCTGGTGTTAGTCCCATATCCTACATAGAAATCTATGTCAATTTCTAAGAAAGTAAGGAATATCGATATCATTCATGTCATGTGGAGATATGATCCACTTTCCATGAACCATACCTCGATGTCTTCATACACTATATTGTTAAGACCAACCATCAAGAAGAATTCTCTCTCAAATCTCTTAACAAGATTATCAACTTCTATTGAGGTTGCTACCTGTCTTCTTGTAAGTTCCTTTACATCTTCCTGGTTCTACTTCGAACATAAATTTGGATGAAATTTCCAACACTTCTCAATCCCATGACCACTCTTACCACAATGAGAGTAGAAATTATTTTTCTTTTCCTGGAACCACAATCCTTTCTTGCAATTCTCCCTATTCTTTTGTCTTGGAAAATGACATTTTATTCTAGCCTCTTTCTTAGATGGATTCTTGTACAAATATTTTATTTTCCCACATTTCTCCATACAATGGTCATTAGTTCCACATAAAACACATGGATACATAGAACATAAATTCATATCCGTCTTACTAGTGGGAAATGTCTTCATTCCTTCATTTGAATGCTCATCGCTTCCTAGAGATGATTTTCATTTGATACCTTTCTCTAGGTTGGAAGGTAAGACCATCTGATTATGAAGGACCTATTCATTTGAAGTTCTCCTTACTTCAATCATCCTAGAGCATTCTCCATATTGACATGGAGAAGAAGAATATGATGAATGATCTTCCTCAGTTACTATTTGTAAACCTTTTGTAGGAGATAGTCTATCTTGCAATAGGCATACAAGACCTTTCCTTATCCACTTTCCTAGCTTCATGGAATTGTGCCAATATTTGGTCCTTAGCCTGCAACTCTCTTTCCAATTCCTGTGTAATACCTCTAAGGAATTCATCATGGCATATCAATTGATCTGGAAGCCTCTACTTCTCCTCCTCAAGGGATTGTAATAGAATCCTTAATTTAGAATTATCTTTCTGAATCTCTCGATTCATGTCCTTTTGTAGTCTTAATTTCATGAGAGCTTTACTCATGGTGTCCTTTGCAACCAAGAGGTATGTATTCTCAAAAGAGTCTTCAAACACGCATTCGCCAAACTTGAATCTTGGACCTTGTCACATTCACTTGCAAATATTTGCCAAAACTAGCTTGGATACCACTTGATCCAAAAATCCTTAGATTCCAGTTTACTCTTAAAGATGCATGTTAACATTTAACGCGATTCAAAATATTTATTGATCATCTTCAACAGATTTGCATAACACATGTGGATCTTCTACTTATCCAAAACTTCATAAAATGATGAATAATTTGTAGAATAATGAAAGATAACACAACAAAAAATAGAATAACTATGAAGACAAGATTTGATGACAGAGTTCACCTCTCCTAGGCTACATCTATGAGACCCTTTCAACAATGAGACTTCTCTTCATTAATCTCAAATGTCAAAAATTATAACGAAATGGAATTAAAATTACCAATTTTGAATTAACTCTTCAATTCTATTGCCTAACCTTAGAAACAGAGTTTACCACTAATTTCCTCTCAAAATTATGAGAAAAATGAATATGAACCCGACTATGTTCTGAACAAGCTCAAAATGACCCTCTTTTTCATGCAAAACAATGCGTTAAAACTCTCATAGAAGGAAATATGAAATAATATCTTCATAAAAAAACATCTTAGCACAAAATAGACATCACCATCATGCTCCTCTCGAAAAACTAAGAAGAATAAGTATAAACATGACTATGTTTGGACAAAGGGATCAATGGCACACAAAACAATGCAACACCATAACTAGGCACAGATACCAATGCACCATATTGTATCCTCAACATGAAATTATATGCACTATACCATGCACACCCACATACCTTTCTTTGATCTAGGTGCCAATTTATATAGGGCAGGGGCTCCCAACTGTGGCTCGAACCTTCCGGTGATGTGGGTATCCATATTAAATGTATTATGGTTTGTTTGTTATAAAAATCTCTAAATATGGCATGGTGGTTAGCGCATTAGTGTTAATTTATTTGGCATATGTAATATTCCTTCAGATTTCATGGAAGTTCGGGAGTTCAAAACCCACCAAGCCCAACTAATTTTTGATTCCCAGGCCAAATTTCTCTTCTGGAAGGTACCATATGGTGCCTCGTGGTTGGTCCACATGGTAGCTTCTTATTGGTTGTTGTACACCCTTACACATCACTGCTGACTATTTTGTTGATGTACCTATCACCTTTATGCTACGTCATCATATGGTAGGCCACATGTCACCCTACCAGTGATCCCACATGGACCGTACATCATGCCATGTCATTCGTATAGAAGACACGTGGCACTTTCCAACTGGTCCAATTGGATGCCAAATGTGACAAATTTGGGTGACATGTGGTAGCTCTTGATGTTTCCATGTCAAAATGTAGACATCATTTGTCCATGTGTCACTCTCTGAGCTTGCTATCTGTCGTACGAATGTTGACGTCATCATGCAAAGTCTATTATACAAAATGACACTTGTCATCCTCTTTTTCGTCCAACTCAATTGTACGGATGCCATGTTGCAGTCTGTCATACTACCACGTTAGCATGTTGACATCATGTTGACATCGTCTATACAAACTTCCTTGTCATCCTTTTGCCATGTTTTTCTGAAACTTTGAAAGGCAATAACTTTCCCATACAACGTATGTTTGAGGTGATTCACATGTCATTGGAAAGCTCTTATCGAGATCTATGCAATGAAGTCATTTTCAAGATCATTTGAGATGATCAATTTTTGAGCATTTTGGATCCTCCTTGATCTATTTAAGTGTTATGTATCCTCTTGGATCACAAATCCTAATGGAACAAGAGACAGGGAGGAGCCTAGGACTATGAGAATTCTATAGAGAGAAGTGCAAAGCTATAGATCTGATAATGAAAATATTATGAAAGCTCAAGAAGAGATACTTCATAGTTTGAATATGTTGTAGAGAAAATCCAATAAAGACTTTGGTGCAAAGCCAACAACTAGTGTTAGACAAGTGACAACATCCATATCCCATAGAAGAAGGGATGAGCATGGGAACGATAGGTAATCAAGGAGCATGAGCAGGTGCCATAATTCCCTAAGTAAATCCAATGGGAGAGCTCGTGCAAGTTCAGGGCCAAGGAGTATCCCAAGCGTGTCTCATGTAAAGAGATAGAGGAGAAGGCTTGAGGGATAAATATTATAAGGTGAACTCAGGAATATCAAACCACCAACCTTTAATGGTGATCACATGAAGGGAGAAGAGGTCGAGGTGTGGCTATTGGAATTGAAGAAATATTTCCAGTTCCATGATTATCCCTCCAAGGTAGAAAGAATAATTATAATGTACCACTTGCAAGGAAAGGAATCCATGTGGTGGGATAAAATTAAGAAATAAAAACACCTTGATGAGAGTAAGGTCTCATGGAGGAAGTTCAAGGGATATTTCCAGGAGAAATATTTGTCTGAGCATTACTATGAAATGAATGTGAAATATTTCTTTGAACTCATGTTGGGAAGCATGACAATGGATGCGTATGAGAAGAGGTTCTTCGAGTTGTTGAAGTATGTGAAGTTAATAAATGATGAGAAGGTAAAAATATAAAGGTTTCTTAGTGGGTTTCCCTCCTTCTACAATGACAATATACAATATGATAACTTCTAGAACTTTGGAGGAGACCATAAGGACATAAAATCATATTTACAAGCAAATCAGAGGGAGGTCGGTCTTCTAAAAATCTTGGAATGACAAGATGAAAGGAAAGAGGGATCAGGGGCAAAAAGGTTTTAAACCACCCTTTTTCGAGAACAAATCCCAAGCAAATTAGCAAGGAAAGTCAACCCAAAATGAGCACAAGGAAGCAAATTCATTTGGGAAAATGGCAAGGCAACAACATGTACAATGTTGGGGATGTGATGGAAATCACCTATATAGGGATTTCCTTCACAAAGAAGAAAGAATGAGGAATTTCCACAACATCCAAGAGGATAAAACAATTGAATTTGTGAGAGGAAACATGCCAAGGATTTATGCAGCCTTGGACAACAAGCAAGCAAAGTATCAATCCCCCATGATTGAAGTGGAAGGTAATATTTATAACCAACCCATGGAAATTTTAATTGATTCTGGAGCTAGACATAGTTACATAAACTCTAACTTTATGGAAATATTTCAATTGCAAAGAGTAAGCATAATAAATATTGGTTACTTCAGTTAGCCATGGGATCTAAAAGAAAGATTAATGAGTTGGTTAAAGATTGTCTGATAGACATGAATGGACTCAAGACAAAGATAGCTATGAAAATCATACCATTGGGTTCATATGACTGTCTAATTAGCATGGATTGGTTGGTAAAACACCATGTTGTCCTAGACTGTTACAAAAAGACAACAATTTGTAATGATGAGGATGGAAAACAAGCCAATATTCAAGGCATTGCAAGAGTTGTAGCTATTAGAGAAATTTCAGCCATGCAACTAAAAAAGAGTTTCAGGAAAGGATGTCATATTTTTGTAGCCCATATGGAAGAGGAAACTAGAGATAAAGTGGAAAGTATTGAATACCATCCAGTCTTGAGAGATTTTGAAAATGTTTTTGGGGAAATCCCAGGATTTCCACCAAAGAGAGACATTGACTTCTCTATTGATTTGGTGCCAAGAGCTGCCCTAGTGTCCAAGACACCTTACAGAATGGGCACATCAAAATTGAAAGAGTTGCAAATGTAGCTTGAATAAATTTTGAAGAAGGGGTATATACGCCCAAGTGTGTCACCTTGGGGAGCCCCAATTATGTTATTGAAGAAGAAACATGGAACCTTAAGGTTGTGTATTGATTCCAGACAGTTGAATACGTTCAAAATAAAAAACAAATATCATTTTTCGAGGATTGATGATTTATTTGATCAACTGAAGGGTGAGAGAATTTTTTCCAAGATTTACTTGAGATCAAGTTATGATAAAGTGAGGATAAAGTGAGGATAAAGGAGGAGGATATCAGCAAGAAAACATTCTGAACTATATATGGGCATTATGAGATTACGGTGGTGCCTTTTGGGATATCAAATTCCCAAGCTATTTTCATGTTCCTAATGAATGGAGTGTTCAAGGAGTACCTAGACAAGTTTGTGATTCCTTTTTTAGATGATTATCATCTATTCAAAGAAAGAAGAAGAGCATGAAAAACATTTAGGAATGGTGTTGCAAGTTTTGAGAGAGAACAAGTTGTTTTCCAAGCTAAGTAAGTGCATATTTTATCAAAATACGATTCACTATTTGGGGCATATTATATCAATAGATGGGATAACAGTTTATCCCAAGAAGATAGAAGCCATTAGAGGATGGCCAACACCAAGAAATGTGACAGAGGTCAAATAATTTATGGGTATTTTCGGTTATTACCAAAGGTTCATAAAATGATTTTAAAATATTGAATGCCCAATCACTTCTTTGCAAAAGAAGGGAGTGAAATTTGAATGGACTTCCAAGTGTGAAGAAAGTTTCTAGCAGTTGAAAGATATTTTGACAAGTGTGTTGGACTTACTTCACACACACCTAGGATTTCTTTTTCCGAAGGTTTTTCCTTGTTTATTATTCATAATTAGTCATTATCCAGTCTCCTATATTTTAGGGGAGAATATTCCACCTGGAGAGGTGGAATATTCTCTTTCAGTTGACACTTCATTTTGACTAGTTGAGTTGAGTTTAGATGTTGCATTGGTTTTATCACCATGCGACATTGGGATCATAACCATGATAATTCGACCTTGACTTGGTATCATCACCAAACTATCACATTACCATTGATTCCCTGAGTTAACTCCTCACTACTCTTTGTTCATTCAGTTAACTGAAGACTAGTTGACTAGTTAACTCAACTAGGTGGAAGTTCACTCCCGTAACTGTCTGAGAGACTAGACTAGGTGGTAGTTCACTCCCGTAACTATTGGTGTGTGTCCAAATCACTCTATACCACCACTATGGTGCATTGTTTCATCTCTAGTGCGCATTCATTGAGCTATACAAAGTATATCATGTGTAAACTATTCATTATTCACAACGGTTAATGAGAATTCTTTCATTCTTTCTCTCCTTCATCTTCTTTCTCCAATTCTCTCTGCTAATGTGTGTATTATCATTTATCTAGATATATTTTGTGTAGTTTCAACACATTTACATGGTATCAGATCTGACGGACTGCTAAGCAAAATCTACATCAAATATGTTTGCAGGTACAAAAGATTGAAGACAGCAGAAAGATGGATTTCCAAAAAGAATTTATTCTTACACCTTACAACTATTTTGCATTGAAGGAGAAAATAGCCATACATATCCGAACCAGAGGGTTGTACAGGTTAACCTTGAATACATATACAAAACCAAAATCATCCATAGAAAATTCTGAGTATTTAAATCGCATTGATGAGGCACTCAGAACAATTTGCAATCTTATTTCTCCCAATCTCCTTTTTCACATATCTTCCTATAAGACTCCCAATGAAGCCTGAAACACCTTGGAAGGGCTCTTTGGAAAAATGGATGAGATGAGGGGACACATGCTGGAGGTGGATCTGCTCACATTGGATCCAAATATCTTCAACAATATCCAAGATTTCTTTACAAAATTCAAGGATTTACTGTCGCAACTCAAAGCTTGCGGGGTTGATAAATTGAAGGAGGAGAAACAAATGTTTCTCACCATTCTCTCCAAGATTGGTCCTAAATTATCTGTATTCGTATCCACATTCCATTATGTCAGATTCACCTCTGGAGCCACCTGGAAGATGCCTTCTCTTGAGTACTTTATCGAATCCCTGACATAAGAGAAAACCAAGCTCATCAACATGGGAAAAATCAAAGGCCCAAAGGTGCATGCACTCACTATTCAATATGGAAGCCACAAATATCATAACTATAAATATAAATATAAACAGAAATCTCATGCACATCTGAAGAAGGAAGGGTACACAAAACCCTTCATCGATGCCTCCGGATCCAAAGGGGAAAAGGGAAGAAAAGGGGAGAAATGCACGTACTGTCACAAAGGATTCCATTCAGAATCCACATGCATGCAAAAAAAAAAATATCTGATGTCTCAAATACTTCATCAAAACAACCTTGGAGATCGCATCCCCGAGGGTGCCAAGAATAAGAAGCCAGAAGATCTGAATTCCAAGAAAGGAAATTCTAACCATGCCTTGATTGTCATCAACTCCTCTCTCGATGCTTGGATCGTAGATTCAGGAGCATCACATCACATGGATGCCTCAAAATAAGTATATTATTCTTTGTATGTAAATAAAGGTCATCCCATTCTGATGGGGGACAACTCTTATGTCGAAGTCATCGACAAAGGAAGGATTGAACTCAGCAACGAAAGCTTTGAGAACGTGATGCATGTTCCCAAACTTTCTGACAAACTTTTCTCCATGCATCAAATGACGAATTTTGGCACCAAAAAGAAATTCATATTCAAACCAAATTCCATGGACATCTACGACATGCAAACCAACTCGAGGGTTGTTATTGGTGAGGTAAATCATCAATCTAGATTGTATACATTTTTTTATTTCATTGAACCTGATTCTGCTTTACTGTTTACTCATGCTAATGAAAGTAGTAGTATATGGCATGAAAGGTTTGGAAATTTTAATTTCAGATACATGCAACATCTTAGCAATCAAAGATTGGTTTATGGTCTACCAGGCATCCATTTCTCCAAGGGAGTGTGTGAGGGATGTGTTCTCGGGAAACACCCTCAAGAGAAATTCGATAAGGGAAAGTCTCATAGAGATTTTGCACCTTTAGATCTTATCCACAGTGACCTTATGGGTCCTTTTCCGCATACATGCATCAGCAACGTGAGGTTTGTTCTCATTTTTGTTGATGATTTCTCATGTTTTACATGGATCTACTTTCTCAGGCAAAAGTATGAGGTCTTTCAACACCTCAAAGACTTCAAAGCCCTGGTTGAGACACAGTCCGGAAAGAAGATCAAGGTCCTCTAAATTGATAATGGAGGAGAGTATGTAAATCATGAGATCCATGATCTTTTCCATGAGGAAAGGATCCAGTTGCAACACACAACTCCCTATACTCCACAACAAAACGGAGTTGTTGAGCAGAAAAACATATCTCTAAAGGATATGGCATCTTGCATGTTGCATGCAAAGTCTCTACCATAGAGACTATGGGTCGAAGAACTTAATTGTGCAACATACATCCAAAATAGATCTCCCCATAGATCTGTCAAGGATAAGAACCCCTACGAGGCTTGGAGCGGCCTCAAACCGGAAGTGACCCACTTTCGCATTTTCGGTTCACATGCATGGGCCCGGATTCCCTCTGAAAATAGGAAGGCACTTCATCCACAGATAAATGAGTGCATTTTTATTGGATACCTCAACAGTGTGAAGGGATATAGACTTATTGACCTTTCCTCAGACTGGCTCATCATTGACTGAAGTGTCCAATTCGAGGAAAGTGTCTCGCATGCACCTCAACAGTTTCATGTAGACACCTTCACTCTTCCACATGTCCAAGATGATGAGCATGCACATGATGAATCTTATTCAGATGAGAGTTATGATTCAGAGGACTCATGTGATTTAGATTCAGAGTCAGTACAGTTGGATGCAGATTCATATAATCTAGATGCAGTTGCAGAGCCAGAGCAGAGGCCCAAGTAGGCACAGACTACTCTTCAGGATGTAGGGGATATCGTTGGTGATCCAGTCGATACTAGGAGGAATTTATCTGATTTCAAGGAGCCTCATGTTTCACTCACTTCCACTGAACCATTTCTCTCTAGGCATATTTTCTTGGTTCAGTCTTCAAATCCACATTCTTATGGCGAGGCTGCTAGAAATACCTTTTGGGAATCCACCATGTAGGAGGAGTACAACTCTCTCCTCGAGAACCAGACTTGGGATATGGTTCCCCTTCCTTCTGGGAGGAAACTTGTCAGATGCAAATGGGTCTATATGACCAAGAGTGCAACGGATGGACATATTAGAAGATACAAAGCCAGGCTTGTCGCCAAAGGCTTTCAACAGGTTCATGGTATTGACTATGATGAGACCTTCACTCCAGTAGAAAATATGGATTCCATACAATTGGCACTTTCCATTGCGGTATCCAAAGGATGGGAAGTCCATCAGATGGACATGAAGAATGCATTTCTTCACAATGATCTCTCTGAGGAGATCTATATGGAGCAGCCCCAGGGATTTATGCAAGAATCATCTTTGGTCTCTCGACTGAAGAAGTCCCTTTATGGCCTCAAGAAGGATCTAAGGGAATGGTATGCCAATATGGACTCCTACTTGTTGTCATAGAAATTTGTACGTTGTAAATCAGACCTGAATGTCTACATGCTCAGGATGGTTGATTCAATTTTACTTTTAATTTTGTATGTTGATGATATGTTGATCACCAATTGCTCGAATTCAGCAATTTCTGTAGTCAAGAGGATTCTACATGACAGGTTTTTGATGATGGACATGGGTCCACTACACTTAATCCTTGGACTCGATATCAGTCAAGATGCATCAGGGATCAAACTGTCTCAGGCCAAGTATGAACGAGATCTCCTTGAGAGATTTCACATGATAGATTGTAAGTCTGCTCCGAATCCTTTCCTATCAGGAGTCAAACTTGAGGATGGTGGGGTGACTCCACTGGTTGACATCACATTGTACAAACAACTAGTGGGGAGCTTGTTGTATCTCACACACTCTAGACCAGACCTCTCATATGCAGTTGGCACAGTTTACAGGTTCATGCAGGAGCCACATGAGCTACATTGGAAAGATTCAAATCATATCCTTCAATACATACAGGGAACCATCACCTTTGGGATTCATTATGCAACAGAATCTACATTAGATATCATCGGTTTATTGATTATGACTGGGTTGGCGATAACATTGATCGCAAGTCCACATCTTGTTACTCACTCATTCTTGGTTTTGGGCCTATCTGTTGGTCGAGATAGAATCAAGCCACCATTGCTCTATCTTCATTCGAGGCAGAGTACATAGGGGTAGTTAACATAACCATTCAATCTATGTGGCTACAACATTTTCTCACTGAGTTGGGCATTTAGTTTCATCGGTCGATCGTCATCTGGTGTGACAACCAAAGCACTCTGAAGTTCTACGGAGATCTAGTTTAGAGGAAGTGGACGAAGCACATCGAGTTCCACATGCACTACATATGGGAATTAGTATATAAGGGGATCAACGACTTAGATTTATGTCCTTCAGTAGAACATATGGCAGACATCTTCACCAATACCTTCACTGAGTAGAAGTTCCATTCTCTGCGAAGTCGTCTTGGATTGAAGGACACAGTTGCCTAGCAACTGCAATTCTTCCTTTTACATACATTTTACCTTGAGGGGGGGGGTGGGGGGGGTTCCCATGTGGTTTTCCCTCTTTCCTCACTTTATTTTCAGTGTATCTTTGTATTTGGGTACCTAACATGGCCTCATTGCCAGGACCCATTCTTTATTTTCACCATAGTGATGCTCAGAGGGGGTGTTGGAGTTACTTCACACACACCTAGGATTTCATTTTCCTAAGGTTTTTCCTTGTTTATTATTCATAATTATTCATTATCCAGTCTCCTATATTTTAGGGGAGAATATTCTAGCTGGAGAATATTCTCTTTCAGTTGACACTTCAATTTGACTAGTTGACTTGAGTTTAGATGTTGCATTGGTTTTATCACCATGCAACATTGGGATCATCACCATGCTAATTCGACCTTGCCTTGGTATCATCACCAAACTGGTGCATTACCATTGATTCCCTGCGTTAACTCCTCACTACTCTCTATTCAGTCAGTTAACTGAAGACTAGTTGACTAGTTAACTCAACTAGGTGGTAGTTCACTCCCGTAACTGCCTGAGAGACTAGACTAGGTGTCATTTCACTCCCGTAATTGTTGGTGTGTGTCTATATCACTCTAGACCACCACTATGGTGCACACTCATTGAGCTATATAGAGTATATCATATGTAAACTATTCATTATTCACAACGGTTAATGAGAATTATTTCATTCTTTCTCTCCTTCTTCTTCTTTCTCCAATTCTCTCTGGAAATGTGTGTATTATTGTTTAGCTAGATATATTCTATGTAGGTTCAACACATTTAAAAAGTGCACCCATATTAAATATTTTATATCCAGATGAATACTTTGTAGTGTGCACAGATGCATGCAAGGATGAGCTTGGGGGAGTCCTCGGTAAAAAATATCATGTGGTGTGATATGAGTCTAGAAAACTACGAGAGCATGAAAATAATTATGCTATGTTGGCATATTTACAAGAAGAGTGTGTTTGTAATTGATGGAAAGAACAACAACGATGATGGCATATTGGAAGCAATGATGGATAACAGGGAAAAAATGATGATAGCATCAGGAATTGTTGTCTACAAGCTCAGGAGGATGAGCACATGACTTCCAGGAGTGCAGTAGAAAGGCCCTTGAGGTCCAAAGTATCAAAACCCTTTAATAATATGCACGAAGTCAAAATCTCTGAAGAAAAGTGGATTTACTATTACATTAGCGAGAAATCTCATAAGGGACAACGCTTTCCAGAAGTGCAGATGAGGTCCAAGAGACAAACTCGTAGGAGGAACAAATTTCAAAGCCTTTGAATACTTAGAAAATATTCTAAGTTGAAAGAAAATGTAAGCTCAAGAGGAGGAGAAACAGTGGCCATCGGATCAAGCACTGTGAAGATCTAGACCATTGGATCGAAGAAAGTCATGGGTCGTCGATCGGACGAGAGCAGAGAATCGAGAATCGGGAAATGAAAGAAAGGAAGTGCTAACTTTCGACATCACGAAGTGTGAAGTCTTGAAGTGTGAAGGAATCCTAGCCATCCATTGAGGCAGGACACATGGTGAGAGATCAACATTACGTTGATTCTAAAATCGGGAAATCAGAGATAGGAGAGAAGAAAACTCACGAAGGTGATCACAGTCGTTGATCGAGGAAGGTCGTGGACTGTTGACCTGGCATGACAAAGTTCATAGTTTGGGAGTTCAGACCTCGAAGAAAGGAATTTCTCTAACATTTGACATCGCGAGTCGCGAAGTCTTGAAGTACGAAGAGGAGATCTGGACCATCAGATCACTGAGGGTCTTGGACCGTTGATCTTGCACGATGTACTTCAGAGTTAGGGAGTTGGGATATTCAGGGTATCTCACAGTAGAATATCTGAAGCGTGAAGTTTCAAAGTGCTTTCTTGATTAGCATGTGGTCATAGCCAGTGGTCACATTAGAGGAGAATAGGGGAAGGAGCTAGCGTCGCTAGGCTCTACCTCAAAGTTTTGAGAGTTGAGAGATTCAAGGTGACTCGTAGAAAAATATCTAATGCACGAAGTGCCTTTTGGATAGGTTCCTGATCACAGTTCGTGGTCGCGTGAAAGGAAGGGGCTTATCCATAAAAGCTAGCTCCCAGTGTGTAGTTTTCTTAGGAAGGGAAAAGGCTCCAAAGGGATGAGCGCGTGAAGGGTTCTCTCTGTAACTTCCAGAATGGATTGATGGTATCTTCCAGAGAATTCAAAGAGCTTCAGGGTGATTGCCATAGGAGCTGAAGAGTATCGAGATAACTGCCAATGGAATGAAGACTCATCATAGAGACAATTGAAAGATGGAAAAGTGTCAAAGATAACTGCCAGAGATGATGAAGAGTTGCGTGCGTGATCTAGTAGAGGACTTGGCATGATAAATATAAGAAAAACAGAGAATAGAAGGGGCGTCTTCAATTGTGATTCATGTGCATAGAAGAGAATTTTGAGGTGCGCATGCAGAGATAGAGAATAAGAACATAAATCACAAGATGATGTGAGCAAGAATACACTGATGTAGGCAAAGCATAGCAGAACAATGATGAGACTAGTAAGCCATTGACAAATACTATACCACTGTAATAAATTTCTGTAACAAAGTTTTATATCTCAGGGTGGTAGGGAGGAATGTTGTCCTCAGAGTTTCAAGTGGGTGCTTGAACACAGGGAGTTATAGCTTCCATCTGGTTGCATCCAGAAAAACCAGGGTGGTAGGGTGGTGCAAGGGAGAACCATTGTTCTCTGTTATACAGGTTGGTGCCTGTGTGACTGGAAGTTGGTGCTTCCATCCAGTTGGTGCTGGAACACTCAGGGATTTGGTGCTTCCTTCTAGTTGGTGCTAGAGAAACTAGAGAGTTGGTTCTCTTAGCAGGTTGCAGCTTGTAAAACAGAGGTGGTAGCCTCACAAAGAGTTGGTGCTCATAAGAATGATAATGTACAGAAAATAAAGACTACTTATCATATGAAGAAGAAGAGGTTTTCTCCCTTTATGGGTTTCCTCAGGAAAATCAGTGTTTCTGTGTATTCTGTGTGATTGATAAAATATTGTATATCTATGCATGTTAATTTATCAGGAACACATTAAATAATAATCTAGAAAGATTCATAAAAGAACTTGAAAAGTTTCAAGCTTATATATATATATATATATATATATATATATATATATATATAACTGATTCACCCCCCCTCTCAGTTATTTTTCCAACAATTGGTATCAGAGTCGGTGCCTTTGATCAAAGCTAGATGCATAAGCTTGATCAAGACTAGTCACGAAGGAAATTCAACTAATAGAGTCCCTCTGTTTGATGGAATGAACTTTGCCTTCTGGAAAATAAGGATGATAACATATTTAATGCCCTTGGGTGCTTATGTTTGGGATGTCGTTGAAACTGGATATGTGAAGCCTGTAGTCTTGGCCTCAAAAGATGATAAGTTGGAGTTTAGGTTTAATGCAAAAGAAATGAATTCCATCTTCAATGGACTTGCAGAAGTCGAGTTTGTCAAAGTCATGCACTGTGATTCAACAAAATTTATGTGGGACAAGTTTATAAGTAGTGATGAAGGTAATGAAAAGGTGAAAGACGAAAAACTTTAGACTCACAGACTAAAATTTGAGTAGTTAAAGATGGATGAACAAGAAACTATCAGTAAGTACTTCTTATGTGTAGAAAAACATGTCAACACTATGAAAGGTCTAGGTGAAACGATAGATGAATATTTTCTACTCCAAAAAATATTAAGATCTCTTCCTGAGAGAGTTAACTCAAAGGTATCTGCTATAGAGGAAATAACTGATCTCAAAGCGTTAAAACTAGATCAAATTCTTGGAACCCTAACTTCTTATGAAATGAGAATCACCAAAGGTAAATCCACTACAAGAGAGGCATCCTTTAAAGCAGATAAAAACACAGAATCCGATATAGATGATATTGAAGCAAATTTTGTGAGAAGACTAACGAAAGTATTAGGCAAATACAAAGGTAAAATACCCTTCAAATGTTTCAACTGTGGTAATGTAGGTCATTTTTCATCTGAGTCTCCCCACAAAAGAAAGGATCAGACATATGACGATGAAGAAAAGCATAAACACAAGAAGGTCTATAGAGAGAATAATTTTAAGAAGAAAAGCCTTTGTGTAAACAATGATGACGATCCTTCAAATGATGAAGACAATGACTCTT
>ML783154.1:61238-78751 GCA_009831015.1 Picea engelmannii | reverse complement strand
CATCCATTTCTCATTCTTGAGTGGAAATGGGAAGTGGTTACAATTAATTTTATTACAAATCTTCCCAGAACAGTGAAGCAATGTGATTCCATCATGGTGGTGGTAGATAAATTAACCAAGGAAGCACATTTTATTCCTGTGAAGACAACACACAAGGAAGAAAACATTATGGAGATTTACGTGAAAGAGGTTGATAGGCTACATGGGGTGCCCAAGGCAATTGTTTTAGATAGAGATTCAAAATTCACATCTAATTTTTGGAAATGTTTGTTCAAAGGTTTTGGGACAAACTTAAATCTCAGTATAGTGTATCACCTAGAGTTAGATGGGAAAACAGACAAGACTAACATAATAATTGAATACATGCTCAAAATGTATGTGATGGACCAGCCATAAAAGTGAGAAGATTATATCCACTTAGTAGAGTTTGCTTACAATAATGGGTATCAAGCCTCATTAAAAATGAGCCCATTTGAAGCATTGTATGGTAGAAAGTGTAATACACCAGTGAGTTGGGATAAACCAACAAATAGAGTTATCATTGTGTCAGATTTGTTGAGGGAAATGGAAGAGAAGATAACAAATATTAGGCATAATTTAAAGGATTCCCGGGATAGGAAGAAAATTTATACAGACAAGAACAAAGTTCTTAGAGATTCTAAAGTGGGCAAACATGTGTTTCTAAAAGTGAAAGTGAAAATAAGTTCACTAAGATTGGGTTTCTTCCCAAAGTTGGAAGAAAGATATTATGGACCTTTTGAAATCTTAGAGAAGATAGGACCACTTGCATACATGATAGCATTTCCTGCATCCATGAGAGTGCATAATGTATTTCAAGAGTCATTATTAAATAAATATGTTCCTAACTCTAACCACATAATTGATTGGATTATGATTCATGTGGAAAACTAAGGGGTTTCCAAGTGGAACTAGTATGCATCCTAGACTGGAAAGTCAAAATTCTCAGGAACAAATCCATAGGGATAGTAAAGGTTCAATGGACCTCTTACGGTCCTAAATATGCAACATGGGAACATGAAGAAACTATGCGGGAGGAATACTCGTAAATGTTTTTCAATTTTGAAGAAAACAGAAATTAAAAATGCAAGACCCCATTTTTGGGCAACTAGAGTTCCGGAAAGACATCTCATATTTCTAGTAGCATGAGCTTATAGCCCTGATAAAATAATGGTGTAGCCTGATGGAATGAGAGTAGTGAAAGGGTCGCATTCCTTGGGTCAGCGGGTGGAGAGAAATATGAGATTTTGGTTGGGACTGTTGTTGGAGGATAAAAATTGCATAATTTATTTTTCCTGGATATTGTAATGTGGTGTAAATTTGTATATGTATTTGGCATGGTGTTGTACACTGAGGATGGTGAAAATTTGTATGGGAGGGGGAATGTAACATCCCCACTATAATTCTTAGTTTAATTTATGCATAATGTAAATATGAATGTGGTTATGGCCAAGCAATGTAATATGCGAACGTATTTTCTATTTTTAAATAAATAAAATATGAAACCAACTATTGGGAATAATATAGAGATGGGGGTTGATATTATTAAAATATAAGAGAGTGTCTAAGAGGGGTCCAAAGCGGAAATTAATTATGGGTATTAATTCAATACGTTTTTCCTTAATTTTATTACCATTGGGGATAACTTCTAATTTTTGTTTGAGTGTATGAGAGCCCAATCATTAAACTCATGTTTGAGGGTGGGTATGAAAATCATATACTATAGTTATTAGAGAGTATGGGGATGAAGTACAATCAACATTAGGCAAAGTGAGCAGTTAATTTTCTTTGGAAAATAGAGGAAATTCGTATGCGCAGTTACATGCAGTTTTTACACATTGAGTTTTACATGAGCAACAAGCAGGGAGTACTGGAGATAGAGAAAGAAGGTGGGGTGAGTTTTGGATCATGATGGAGTGTTTCTAGAGTGCTTAGAAGAAGAATATTGAAGAGCTAGTTTTTCATGCCTGAAGAGTGAACTCTTGTGTGAGTTGCACTGTGACAGCGAGTGTTTGTTGTTGTTGCTATTATTTTTCCTAGCAGTGAGTTCCCTTTTGTTCCCAGTAAAGAGATTCCTAGTTACTAGTGCTAGAGAGACCCTAGTAAACGAATGGGAAACTTGATGGACTAAGCATAGTGAAAGGGTAAATTCCTTAGGTTGGGCAGGTCAAGAGGAAGAGAGCTAGAGGAAATTCGAGATAGTTGTAGGAGAATACTTGTGGGTTGTGGGATATTGAGATGTGAGAGGAATATTAGAGAAACCCTTTTCTTGTGGATTCCTAGCCCTATATTGTGGGTGACTTGCTATTGATATTTGGAAAAATGAGTCCAAAGTTGAGTGGAACATCCTTCCCAAGTAGTTCGTTACACAACTATTTTAAAAAGACAAGTGTTCATTTGTTTTCTTGAGTTAATTTATGAGTTTAACTGTTGTGCATTTTACTTTGTGCGTGAGAATGAATTATGTGTTGTTGTGGTGAATTTATTATCTACATTTACTTGTTTGACTAGTATGGACAATTGCATGAGATTGAATGTCGTGTTGTTCACAATTCCACGTTTAAATGTATGTGATAATAATTTTTAGTAAGTAACAGTAACAGATTCTGGTGCGATGCTCGAATCGTCGCGAGCACTGGAAATAGTTATCATGTGCAATACAATCTTGTTGTGTATGCACTGATAATAGTTGTCGTGTGTAGTACAAAGGTTGTTGCATGTGTATTTTGTCTGAATGAGCATGCAATAGTCATGTTTATTTAGGATGATGTATATGAATTTAACTATATTGTATCAAACAATGGTTAAATATGTGTATAATTCGTAGCTAGTAAGCTACAAGAATTGATTTAATAGAAAAAAATTGAAATTATGTGTATTTTCTACAAGTAATGTTCCTCAATTAAGATAGGGGATGTTATAGGAGTTCCTGAAATAATTATAACTGATAATGGATCAGTCTTCATTGGATCAAAATTTACAAAATTTTGTGGGGAATATGTCATTATCATGGGGCAATCATCAAAATGTTGTCCAAAATTCTCAAGAATGCAATTGCTACAAATCAAAGGAATTATCATGTGAAATTGACTAATGTATTATGGGTTGGTAGACTCACTCCAAAGCAAAGCACAGGATTGTCACCACACACTCTAGTATATGGAAAGGAATCAAATATTCTCATTCACTTGGAATTGAATGCTCTGGTTTATGTTGTGAACAATGAGGATATCGAACAAGTCCCTCCCCTTCAAAGAAGATATTATCAATTAATACATTTGGAAGAACAATGAACTCAGGAATTGAAAAACATGAGTCAAAGACAAAAGATCATCAAAAAACACTTTGATCAAAGTGCAACTACAAAATATTTCCAAAAAGACCAGTCGGTGTTACCATGGAACAAATAAAAAGAAAAACCATCAATGCATACAAAATTTGAAGCACTTTGGATTGGTCCTTATCTGATTGAAAAAACTCGTGGGCACAATTCTTACTTGTTGAAAGATATGAAAGGCATAGTTCAGAAATTTCCAGTTAAAGGGAAACACCTTAAAAAACATTTCTCCTAAAAACCCCAAATTACAACCTATATATAGTTTTTCCCCTTTTTTACATTCTTGTTAAATCTTTTGTTTTTCAAATATTTTGTTTTCTTGAATGAGACCACCACCCAATGTCCAATTTTTTATTTTCTTTTCTTTTCTAGATTATCAATAACCCATAGGGGGTCACAATAACACAATTGGAGCCAATTGTTGACCTATAAGTGTTGATCAATTCTTATGAAATTCTCTTGTATAGTCCATTCCAATTTCCCCCCATACTTAGAAAAATTTTGAGATCATCACAAGTTCCTAACATATTGCGTTATTGTTCCTAAGTTTCACGACCTGCATAACACTTACCCAATTTCTGTGACCTCCATTATGCACTATTTACACTTACACTATTTTTGGAATTGGACATTCACCCATGGGTGTGGAGCAATACCCTGATCACTTCCCCACCTCGTTGTCATGCTTGTCCTCTTGTCCATGGTCACGCCATATCATGATCTCGATCATCCATCTTTCCAGTTCTCTCGATTGTCTTCCATCTTGATCCTCCCATTACTCGGCCATTCCACCATCTTGTCTTCCCATCATCCCAATATTGCATTCATCTACTTGTCCTGATTGTTCACTTTTTCCACTCATCCGCTCTCCTGATTATCCATCACCTCATGACACTTTACATCCCATCTCATCATCTTTCCCAATATGCACTAAATAGTTATTTCTATAAATAAATACCAATCATATAAGTGTTAATACCATTTGTAATGACGAGTGTCTCGAGACAACTTCCCATAAATGATAATACCAATTATCCTTGAATTAAGAGCCCTGTAATGTGTTAAAATAAACAAGTCTATTTCGATAATAGCAATTTGAAAAGTTTTTCATTTAGTATTTCACCTTGGCTAAGTATGTCAACTCGAAGAAAATAATATTTTTGTGGAGATACTATCAATCTTTTGGGATGAGAAGACCAGATATTTCAGTGGTCACAATCTTACTGGTATTATTCTACATTACAACCCCCGAAATAGAATTTGAACAAGATTTGGACATCCAAAATTGCATCTACAGGTTGAGTTCCAAAGATGTATGATTTTAAGGAATTGATTTCATCCTGTATCAACAATTTTGATAAGGAAAGGGGAATTATTCAATTATAAGGTGAATATACCATCTATTTATGAAGTTGAAGATTTCCTTCAGACGAGGAAGGGAGGATTCAAACTCCTACATGACTACTTTGAAGACCCGATAATGTTTCCCGAATACCTCTCAAATATTCAGGTATGTTTATTGAAGAACCCATACAGAGAAATGGCGTGGTTATTTTCCAGGATAAATGGACAAGAATACATGACTATTGATCGTAAGATTGCTTTGTACATATTGTATTTTTCAATTCATGGAAATGATGTTTTCAACTAGGAAAGGATCATTTCGAGTGAGTTATCATTTTAGTTAGAAAAATTCAAAAAAAGTAAAAGGTTTTATATGTCTTCATATTTGATTTTCGTTGTGACATACTATGAAGTATTCAAAGGCCTGCCCTTGGCCAAAATGTTAACTGTAAATTTGACCCTCTACAAATGTGGTACCGTGCACTCTGGAAGAAAAAGGTTGTACACAACTCCTATGAAGTGAAAAATGATTTTATCTCTTCTTTCAAAAGGTTAATTTATGGACCCAATACATCGATATTATCAATGGAGGATGCATCTTTCTTAGTCGGGAAAGGAAGCTTTGAATCCATGGAAAATTTTAGTATTATTAGACTCTACTGTTCATAAGAGAAACCTCCATACCTACCATACTATGTTTCTGATAAGATATTTATAGTTGAGATATGTAAACAATATAAATTTTGGGGTCACTTTTTTAATGAACAAAGGAAAAAGAGTTCATCCCATTACCATGGAAAATTGGGGAAATAATTGTAAAAAGCATTGACCATATTAATGAAATATCAACTCATTTTTATTTATTCAATCTCAAGTAAGCAAATGAGATCAAGGATTTCAACCCTAATCAGTTATTTATGACCCACATGACATCAGTAGGATATAGTGTGTCATTTGCGAAGACACTTTTATTTGGAGACGAAGAAGGTGACAATCAAAACCATCAAGGAATAACTGTGGAACAATTGCAAGAATATATTGAGACAATAATCAGTACCAATGATAAGCACGAACAACAAGGAAGAGTTTTAAATGAAAGAATTTCATGGTCCCTGTATGTTTCCCAAAAAAGCGTCCCATCCAAAGGAAAACCCCAAAATTCAATTCAAGAACAGAGAAAGTGTTTGATTGATAATTTTGATGACGAAGGAGAAAAAAACTATCCTAAGGACACAAATTTTCCCAATTTCCACTAAGAGGAAGAGAGGTACAAATAAAGAGGGACAAAATGAATACATAATTGGAAATGGAATTGGCCCAAAACATATGGAACTCGATATAAATGTTGAGGAAATATAAATTGTAGGTGAAGAATAGGGACTACAAGAAAGAAAAACAATTGCAAGAGAATTTTCTACTCAAGAGCCATTTATATTTGAATAAGAGTCCTTTACCCTACATCATTCTCAATTCAGTAAAAACTAAAGAAAGTTAGTCATTGAAAAGGTGAATTCAAAAAACAAGAAAATTCGATAGAAATGGAATTCATAATTTGAATTTCAAGGGGTTCCACCCTCCAAAGTCATGGAATTCCATGAGGCCACATGAAAAGATTTAAATTTTTCAATCAAAGATACAGAAAATCAAAATGTGATTCTAAAAGATAGAGTAAGAGAATTGGAAAGTGTCTGTCTTCCCCCACCATTGTTTTCTAGTCCTATCACCACCATATCACCCTTGAAGACTCTAGAAGGAAAACTGGATTCAAGCTCAATATTAAAAGGAACATCGAGTTTTCTAGTTGTTATCAGGAGATATGTTGGTAACAACATCCAAAAGAGAATGTCCTTGATTATTGAAACTTGGGAGTTGGAAACTAGCTTTGTCTCTTTAGGCTTGAGAATGACACACTTCAAAAAATATCTTCAAGCATACTTGAAAAACAATGAAGAATTTTATAAAGGAGCTATCTCTACTTTTAGTGCAAAAGTTTTGGGTCCTAGTGAATTTCAGTGAAAAGAATAAGATTTCCCTTCAACAATCCATTTAAAACGATTAAAGGCATGTTGGCTCAAGAGAATTAAAATTTAAAAGAAATGTTAGTTGAGTGTGACGTCATTAGTGTAAAAAGGGGTTAATTATATTTAAAGTTAATTGAGTTAGAAATAGTTGGATCGACTAAAGATGTGGAGGACCCACATTTGATTATGAACTCGATATTCCTATCAAAGGAAGAAATGGAAGAAAAGCTAGACTCCTTAAAAATTGCATCAATAGAAAAGTTCAACAACATGACTAAATATTTGAATACAAAGTTACAGAGTTGGTTGGTCTATTATGTAAACAAAAATGATGATATTGAAGATACCCTTCATCAAATCTCAATGGATTTTAAAGATCTTGAAAATTCATTATTTGATATCAATGTTAGACAAGAGATAATGGTTGCACCCATGAGAGAACATATTGAAAATTGGTTAAATAATGTTTAATCAAAATAATGGAATCAGATCAGGAGAAAACAATTACAACCTGTCAGGAAGTTCCAAAAAAATAAAGTATAAAGGACATCTCAACTAGAAAACAAGGAGAGAGAGAATCCATCATTGTAATTCAAGTGGTCATTTTTCATAATCTCCCATCTTCTATACTTCTCATTTAGAAATCATCCAGATTATATATTTTGTTCACTAAAAGTTCATAGTCGATTTATAATTGTTTTTCTCTTTTCTTCCAGGTCCAAGTCTTTCTTTTAAAGGTCCACGAGAGCCCCATACCAGTCTGTTTGAACAAAAAAATTATTTTGATTTTACATTTCACTGTAAAACAAGACAATTATTTTTTGAACTCCCTAGAAAACTATTTTGGGGCATAACTTTAATGATTTCTCAGACTTTGAGATTCATGAGTATGATATTTTGGGAGTCTGTTCATCATATTCATTTTAAGTTTTAAATGCAATACTCATTTAAATCTCTCTACATTGTGGCCTTATATATTTTATGTCTTATGATATGACCAACTCTTGCTTATGTTGTGATGAATGTGAGGAATTTGTTGATTTTATATGATGTTTTATTTACTTTTGTATAATACTGTAATTATATCATATTTTTGTTTTGAATAAGTTCATGGTCCTTTTCGCAGGAACCTTTCTTTTGTGATTATACTTTTTATACTTAAGTTGTATTTTCATAATTCATTTTAGCAATAACAGAGGAGTACCACCTCTTTAAAAACGCAAGGGGATTTTATTCTCGTAAAGTTGTTGTTAATATTTTGAACAATTTGAACATCAACAATAGCGAAGGAGCTTTGTTGCAAGAAAGAAGTAAGTTTTGAGCCTCTTGAGATAACTTGATAGACATTTGGATTTCTCCTTGAAATATTGAATATACAAGTTTTTTTCTTAGTAAAGAAAAAGGTTATTAATTAAGTACTTTGTTACTTTTAATGGACTGTTAATTTTTCTATGGAACTCTTAGAATTTATTATCAATAATGTAACACTACAATAATATGTAAGTAGAGAACTACTAGACTGTCAGTTTTTTGGAGGAATTTAAGAATAAATGGAAATCCCAATTTTGTACAAGTAATTATATATAAATAAAAAATATTTTTTTCATATTAAAGAAATGTGAATGGGTTAGACAGTTAAGTTAGAATGTTAAATAAATTTCATATTGTAATAATAATAATTTATACTTTTAATAATGATCATTTCTCCCACAAACAAGGAGTTCACATACATCATTTTAATGTCTAACTAGGTTGCAACTGATGTGAATTGGATCCAAAAAGAACAATTGGTTATCGACACTGGCTTTAAGATGATCAACATGAGCATTGTTTAAGGATATGGATGACAAAGGAGATCAACTTGTCGGTGTGAAGGGCCCCATGCCATCACTATTGATGTCTGTTTTGTATGTAATATATGTAAAGTCGGGTAGTATTTTTTTGTACGTAAAGGAATAACGAGACTCTCATAATACCTTTTCCATGTGGGAGAAAAGATAAACAAATAAAGAAAAGAAGAAGAAATTGACTGGAGAGAAGCTAAATCGTTGGGGATGCCTGACCTTCAAGCTATCCTCCCAATCGACTCATTCCTCTATATTATGTTTTCCCACAATGAGAAAAGGGGTTCTTTAGCTGTGAGTGATGTAGAGAGGTTGTCGAGATGTTACAGAGGAGCATAGAGATGAACCAGAGAACCTGTAACTTGCCCATTGTCAAATAATAAAGAGTCTAGTCGAATCCAAAAGAATGTTGGTTTTCCCCTTTTGGTTTCTAGGGTAAATTTTGAGTTTATGTGTGATGAATGTTTGTGGTTGCATTGTTTATGAATGGTAAATGGTGTACACTGTCAAATAATGATTGTTTGTGTATTTGTTTTGCAAAGAGAACTTTGTGCCAATTATTGTTTGAGCTCGTTTTATATTAATAAAGTTCTCATCAGTCAATAAATAGAATAATATCTCTTTAACCATACTCGCACGGTGATTCATAAGTGGGAAATCGATGGCCCTCCGTCCAGATCCCTTGTTATTTACTTGGGGGTTTCTAATTTCATTTTTAGAGTCGTTGGGCACATTCTCGACTTTGTTGAGCATTTTTTTTCCCATAATTCATATTTGGATCATACTTAAACTTTTGGGGTTGTCTGGGTGTTTATTAGCCACACATGAATCAAATGCACATTTTTGCAATTCATTCAGTTGTCAATTTTGCCCCATATGTTTTCTCTCTTGTAAAATGCACAGATCGATATTTTGTTGTGTCGTTGGTTGATAAAATCTCCCCTGAGTGTTTTTTGTATGTTTTATGTCACTGAATTCACCCTATAAATATATGTACATGCCGCTAGCTATCAAATTCACCATGCATACTTTCCCCATAGTTATTGGTTGCCAAATCTTATTTTCAAAGGCTTTTCCTTCATGGTTAGTCGTCGAATTCGCATTTTTAAATATTTATTTTAACCTCAGGTCGAACCATATATGACCAAGTTCTTTCTTGGTCGAATTCCACTTCTTCATTCGACTATAAATCTTTCCTAGTCGACCCAATCCACCCACCTTTCAACTAGATTTTATTTTGGTCGGTTTGGATTTCTTGGTCAACCCAAATTTCGTCTAATTTGACTTGGTCAACCATACTTTGGTCGAATCAACTTTGGTCAACTTTCCTTTCCTCTGACTTGAATTTCCTTTCTTATGACTCGATTTTTGGGTATCCAAATTCATTTTTATTTGGGCCGACTCGACTTGTGCCTTGATTGGTCAAGTATTTCCCGTCATCCAAAGAGATAAGGTTATAATTATTTAACAAATATTTATGTGTTGGTGATATGGATAGGCTATAGGCCTCCCATTTACAGATCAAATGGTATTAGAGAAAAATTTTGAATGCATTCAGTGATACTTGTATGGTAAGTATTTGCAGTGATTTCAAAAGATGTGGAAAAGAGTTGTTTCCAGGGATAGAGCGAGGTAAAGCATCAAGAATGTTAGGGGAAAATTATGATGGAGAAGAGGAAGAAGATCCCAGGTTCAGGTTGGATCATTCTGAGCAAATTTTGGCTACATTGACATCAATGGTGTCAAATCTATTGGCATAAAAGAGCAAGGAAACACCATCAACATAGGCTTGTCATGAAGGCCCCAAGAAGGAAGAAAATAATCCAAAGATAGAGTGTAAGACTAAGCCAGAGATGGGGGAGTGAAATTAAAACAAGACACATGTAGATTTTTTATGTGGAGGACAAGGTGGACATTAAACCATATACTGGGGAAGTGGATGATATCAAGTTTAGCCAATGGCTACAAAAAATGGAAGTATACTTCAGTGTGCATGAGGTAACTAGGAAACAAAATATTTATTTTTCTCTATTGAAACTTGAAGGCCATGCTTTAACATGGTGGGAGAGTTATGCAGTAAGAATAGAACTAGAAAATGATCCACCAATGAAAAATTGGGAGGTTTTCAAGGACATGATAAAATCTCAATTTTATCCAATAGGATATGAGAACACCAACAAATAGTATGGAATTACTTCAAGAAGAGATAAGGACACACAGTGCAAGAGTTCACGATGAAGTTCAAGAAGAGAGAAATTCAAATGGGAGTCTCTCTCACAAGTACAAACATGTTAGTCAAGTATTCAGGAGAATTACTACCTCAAGTTCATAGAAAAATGATGTTATTTAGACCAAAGACAATTGATGAGGCCAGTATTCAGAAAAAATACCTTGAGGGGGACAAGCGAAAGCAACAAACAATTACTCACAATAAATTAGAACCACAAGAGAAACAAAGAAAGAGGAAGAACAAGAAGAAGTGGAATGAGAAGAAGATTGTGGCTACAACACAAGAAGAATCACTTTCCACCCAACAATGTAAAGGCTATGATTGAAAGAGACACACTAAGGAGAATTGTTGGAAATTACACCCTGAGAAGCACCCCAGATATTTTCAAAAAGGGAAGAAGAAATCATTGATATCAATGGATGTTGAGGAATGGGTGGATATCACCTCTGACCCGAAAGGGAATATTAATTACACTAATATTCATAAAGAGGTGGCATCAATTGGTTGTAGTCACAAGGAGGAGAAGGAAATGACTTAACTCTTTTTCATTAAAATCCACATGAAACAAAGAAAGGTGGATTTTTTGTTTGATATCGGTTCACAATCCAACTTGATATATGTGCAATTGGTTGAGAATATTGGGCTCGAGACTCAATATCATCTACATCCATACCCCTTGGGCTGGGTAAGGCAAGATGTGGAATTGAAAGTGAGAAAGTAGTGTAAATTTAAGTTTTCCATCAATCAAAAATTTGTTGATGAAGTAGTTGTAGATGTGGTTCCTTTGGACATATGTGGAGTCATCTTGGGAAGTCCATATTTGTATGTGAGGGATGCCATTTTCAAAAGGAGAGAAAATTAGTATAGGATAGTCAAGGATGGAAAATCCTATGCCATAAATGCACACAAGGAAAAAGATAGGCTCTCTCTTATGAGTGCTCATCAGGAAAGAAGAATCATGGCCAGTACAAAGAAGTTTGTCTCATTGTTCTTCAGGAGAAGGCGACGAGTTGGAAATGAAGGAATCCTTAGAAGGATTTAGTGGTGAGCAGCATCAACAAATATAAAAACTAATTGAAGCCTACAGGGAAGTGTTTCAAGAGCCTCAAGGACTGCAACTCAAGAGAGAGGTTGAACATGAGATTCAATTGTTGCTAGAGTCACCACTACCTAACATTGAGTTGTATAGGAATTTTATCATCAAATCAAATGAATTAAAGAAGCAACTGCAACACTTGTTGGAGTAGGGAGTCATCAAAACCAGTACATCACCATGTGGTTCACCCATCATCATGGTGCCAAAGAAAGATGGAAGTTGGATAATGTGCATTGACTATCATGCCCTAAATAAGATCACCATAAAGAATAGATATCATTTGCCAAGGATTGACGACTTGTTGGATCAACTACAGCAAGCCAAATTATTCACTAATATGGACCTCAAATCAAGCTACCACCAAGTGGGGATCAAGGAGGAAGATGTATGGAAGTCAACATTCAAAACAAGACAAGGTTTGTACGAGTGGTTAGTAATTCCTTTTGGGTTATGAAATGCATCTGCAACATTTATGAGACTAATAAATGATGTGCTACGTCCCTTCATTGACTATTTTGTAATAGTATATCTAGATGAGATACTAATATTTAGTCATACTTGGAAAGATCACCTCTCACGTGTGACTCGGGTACTAGAGACCTTGAAGGAGACTTTGTTTATTTCCAATTGACGGAAATGTGAGTTCAGAAAGACGTCCATGATATATCTTGGACATGTGATTGGAGGAGGAGAGATGAGGGCAGATCCAAAGAATATTGCAGCCATCACCCAATGGCCTATTCCCACAAATGTGACAGAGGTCAGGAGTTTCATGGGATTAGCTCAATATTTGAGAAAGTTCATTGTAAACTTCTCCATAGTAGCAACACCATTGTATGTCGTAACTACCAAAGCAAGGAGATTTCATTGGGGTGAGAAACAACAAAGAGCATTTGAATAATTGAAGAAGAAAATAATAGATGCTCTAGTATTAGCCATGCCAAATTTGCAGCGCCCTTTTGAGCTAGAGATTGATTCTAGTGGAAATGCATTAGGAGAAGTACTCATGCAAGGAGGAAGGCCTATGTGCTACCATTCTGAGTTGTTTCATGGAGCAATGCTTGACGATCCCATGTATGATAAATAGCTCCTTGTGATTGTACAAGCAGTGAATAAGTGGAAGAATTACCTCTTGAGAAAAGAGACTATCATACACACAGATCATCAACCCCTTCAGTATCTACAGATTCATAGAAAGATGAAGCAAGTGAGACATTACAAGTGGTTAGTTTTCTTGCAGAAATTTCATTTATTGATTAAGTACAAGAAAGGAGTCACGAATAGACTAGCATGCATGATCTCTTGACCACCACTAAAGAAAATTGCAGCAATTGGAATTATAATGCAACTTGAGCAATTCACTCATGAAATTTTGAGTGAAGATCATGAGGGAGATGAAGATTTTAGAGGAGTATACAAGCAGCTAAAGGAGAGGTTGTTCGTTGCCATGGAAGGAAATGAATACCACCTCCAAGATGGGTTGTTGTACAAACTGGAAAAACTATGTATACCCCAGGACATAAGGGTTTATTTGATGAGAGAAGCACACACTTCTAGGATTCTTGTATATTTTGGTGTGACAAAGACAATGGAGAATCTGCAGAGGTATATGTATTGGTCGAAGATGCAAAAGTAGGTGGTAACATTTGTTAGAGGTTGTGTTATCACTCCAAGAAATCACTCCCTGACTGTAGAAGGGTGTAAGCTTGGTAACTTTAAAAAGATCAATAATGTGGAGGAAAAGAGGATCAGATCGGATGACATTATAAACTCATATCCATTTAGAAATACATCAGTCACTTGAAAGACCAAGGATTTCAACTATGTAACTCAGAAAGTTTAATTTAATGTGTGGAAACATGGAGAAGACCTATTATGCTAACATAAATACCTATACAATAGTATATGTGAATGGCCAGTAATGATAGGTAAAATACTCTTCACACCAGCAGAAACATATATAATATTGCATATAATATATGGCCAGACCCAATAGGTAAATACTTGCAACTTTACCTTACGAATGCACCAATAGGATAACAACTATATGGCATTAAGACAAACATCAGAAGCAAAGTATATAAGTTTAGTATACCAACAAAGAGATGGGATGACATCCTTCTGTCATTGAATATACATAAACTTGGAAAGAAAGGAAATGGAAAACTAAGTAACACAGTGAAAGAAGCTCAATGTCAAGATATATTAATGGACATCTCCAAAGGATGAAATGTACAAGTCTTCAAGAATAGAACCACAGTCCTCAGACTATTCTTCCCCCCTCATTGGTGTATCAAAGGTCTTAGGATTTATAGCCTTTACATCAAGGTTTCAAGATCCTATTTTAATGGATCTGAAATACCTAAAATAACATAATATTTAACCAATAAGATCTAATCTGATCAATATAAATCAAATTTGACAGCTGAAGCATTATTTGGCAATTTGCTGATGAAAATCACAAATTCAGAAATATGTCTTTGATGGCTGGGCGATTTTTGTCAAGAGTAATCATGCCATTTGGTGTTATTCCCTTACCACATGTCTTCAAAACCTGATTAGGAAGATGATATGTATTCTCCTAATTATTACCCTTTATTTATGATCATTCCCATGCGTCCTGGAATCAAGAAATCACGATCTGGGCAGAAAGAAGATGTTTTTGGACTCTTCTGCACATTCATCGGCTCTTTTTCTCTGTATCCTCTCTTTTGGTTGTCGAAAAGGAAAGCTTTCGGCGGCTCATTACATTGTGAAAAATCCATTTAGCTGCCAAAAGTTAAAATTTATTTTTGGTTTTTTTTGAGATAGGAATTGATTTATTCATTTGAATAATATATTTAAATGTTTGTCTCAAAGATTTTAATATTTATAAATAAATATTCTATCTTATAATGATTTATCATGTGATATCAAAATAATTAGCAAATCATTTTTTATCGCTAACATCTGGCTCCAACTAGGATGGAGACCTCCCTACAAGGTTTCCAAGAACCACAGATCTAATGCCTTTCCTGGAAAAATAAAATCCATAACTTAGTCTCTAGTGTTCCATTGGGGATGGAGTCAACATTCCATTGGGCATAGAGTCATCCATTCACTTCTTTCTTAAAATCTTTCATGACCTATGTAAAGATCTCTGTACATCTTCAAAACTGCCTTTATTCACACAAGGTAATTGTTGCATCTGTTGTAAAATGAAAGAAAAGAAATGCTTGGGAAGTGAGATTATTTCTTATCCTATCTACCCTAACCAGCTCTGTGATTTGGTTAGGTAAAGGCTAATTTCCATAGTAGCCAGCCAAGCAATTTTAATATTGAAATGATTTCATCATTCTCACTAATCAATACCTGATTTTTGAAATGCAACAGTAGTGAATAAAAATCTTTCACAAAACCAAACTCGACAAGAAATATGTGGAAGCTTAAGAAGTCTAAAACTTTCAAATTTTCTGGAAGGTATGATTCTATGAAGGCTACTACTGGATCTTTGAAACTGAAATTAGAAAATTCTTGATCTTCAGGAAAAAGTTGCATATATATGACTACTTATCTATTAGAAGATTGATTACTTTCTTGTTCTTTTGTGATTACCTTGTGATCATCAAACACTATGACCTTCTATTCATAATAGTGTTCAGTAGATGATGATAGAGCAGGGTTTGAATGACAGATATTATGGTCAGCTCTAAAAATGTAGTTGTCTATACAATCATTACTAATCATAGGTTCAACATACTTTGTAAAATAATCACAAATTTTACATGAATACTTGTCTATGGAATGCTCTGCCAATGTTGAAGAATTTGATTCACAATCTGAAACAATTTCAGCTGCATGTTGTTGTTCTAAATCTACCACATAATCACTACCTTCGTGTTCAAAATCTGAAATGTTCTGACATTCTTCTAGCTTAGGTAGATGATGGTTTTCAAAATCAACCTGCTCTGGGATTCTCCTTGAATCACAAATGTTTTCCTCCACCTCTAAAGCATCTTCAAACAAAATGTTTAATGGCGAAGATTTCCTGTCTAGCAGAAGAAGGGAAAGTTTTGACTGCAGTCCCATCACATAATATATCATGGAAGTTGTCTCTATGGGCTTGATCTACAATGACATGTCATGATAGATGCTGCAAAATCTCTGATTGAAAACAGACAAAGTTTCATTTTGTTCTCTCTTCAAAGTATAGAACTCAACAAGGTAAGAATCTGGTGATTTATGTTCACCCCAATGTTTCATAAAAACATCAGTGAATTCTATCCAAGAGCCAATGGATTCAGCTCTTAAACTCTTGAACCATATAGTAGCATCTCTAATCAATGACTTAGATAAAAATCTCATGATAACATCCTCATAAACAATCTGAAAACGGTCAATAAAATCTTCAAAAGATTCCAAGTGCCTCTCAGCTGAAGCTTGATTCGCTCCAAAAAACCAAGGGAGATATTCATAACAATCAAGAGGATAAGGATGAAGATGAGAGGGAAGCTTTAATGGCTTAAACGTCTTCATCCTAATTTTGATTTGAAAGGATGTGGGTTGATCATGAGGGATAGCAATTTGCTGACAAGGTTTAGAGGTTATGGAAACAAGTGTTGAGCTCTGTATAGGTTTTGAATCAGTTTTTATTTCTTCAAGGTTACATGGCTTATCAGATTCAGAAGGAATTTGAATACAGAGGTCATTTTAATAAATGAACTGACGCACAAAAACTGATTTAACTTCTACAATACAAGCAGGCTGCAAATCTTCTTCTAAAGATGGATTTATAAAAGACGGTTGATAATCTTCAGAATATACAAAACAAAGGATGATTCTTTTAACATGTGAAGGGAAAAGTATAAAGGAGCTTATAAATAATAACAACAGTTCATAAAGTAAACTGATGAACTGGTACTTGGATTTTGAATTCGGCCTCTTCATCTTCTATCATCCGGATTCTCCCCAGTGGAGTCGCCAGGAAGATGATTATAGTCAAGTTTTATGTCTGTCTCTTGTCTACCATCAAGAATTAGATCTTTTTCGTTCTCCCAGGGAAACTGTGCTTTCAATTTCATTCCCCGACAACGGTGCCATTTTGTTATCACTCCAAGAAATCACTCCCTGGCTATAGAAGGGTGTAAGCTTGGTAACTTTAAAAAGATCAATAATGTGGAGGAAAAGAGGATCAGATCGGATGACATTATAAACTCATATCCATTTAGAAATACATCATTCACTTGAAAGACCAAGGCTTTCAACTATGTAACTCGGAAAGTTTAATTTAATGTGTGGAAACATGGAGAAGACCTATTATGCTAACAGAAATACCTATACAATAGTATATGTGAATGGCCAGTAATGATAGGTAAAATACTCTTCACACCAACAGAAACACATATAAGATTGTATATAATATATGGCTAGACCCAACAGGTAAATACTTGCAACTTTAGCTTATGAATGCACCAATAGGATAACAACTATATGGCATTAAGACAAACATCAGAAGCAAAGTATATAAGTTTAGTATACCAACGAAGAGATGGGATGACAACCTTTTGTGATTGAATATACATAAACTTGGAAATAAAGGAAATGGAAAACAAAGTAACGCAATGAAAGAAGCTTGATGTCAAGA
>ML783154.1:48336-61208 GCA_009831015.1 Picea engelmannii | reverse complement strand
ATTAGTGTATCAAAGGTCTTAGGCTTTATAGCCTTTACATCAAGGTTTCAAGATCTTATTTAAATGGATCTGAAATACCTAAAATAACATAATATTTAACCAATAAGATCTAATTTGATCAATATAAATCGAATTTGATAGCTGAATCATTATTTGGCAATTTGCTGATGAAAATCACATATTCAGAAATCTGTCTTTGATGGCTGGGTGATTTCTGTCAAGAGTAATCATTCCATTTGGTGTTAATCCCTTACCACACATCTTCAAAACCTGATTAGGAAGATGATATTTATTCTCCTAATTATTACCCTTTATTTATGATCATTCCCACGCGTCCTAGAATCAAGAAATCTCGATCTGGGAAAAAGGAAGACGTTTCTGGACTATTTTGCACATTTGGCGGCTATTTTTCTCTTTATCCGTTCTTTTGGCCGCCGAAAAGGAAAGCTTTCGGTGACTCATTACACTGTGAAAAATCCATTTAGCCTCCGAAATCTAAAATTTATTTTTGGTTTTTTTCGAGATAGGAATTGATTTATTCATTTGAATAATATATTTAAATGTTTGTCTCAAATATTTTAAGATTTATAAATAAATCTTCTACCTTATAATGATTTATCATGTGATATCAAAATAATTAGCAAATCATTTTTTATCGCTAACAAGTTGCATTCTTTGCAACACTAGAAAGCTAAGAAATCGGGAACTTGGCTTGTACATGCCATTCTAGTACCAAGTAGGCCTTGGGAGAGCATCTCCATAGATTTTGTTGGAGGTTTTCCTATGACTAGTAGAGGCCATGACTACTTGTTTGTCATAGTAGACCACTTCATCAAAATGTGTGTGTGCATTCCTTATAAGAAGACATTCTTAGGATGAGGCTTCTGAATTATTATTCATCCATATATGGGTACATTTTGGATTTCCAACCTCCATCATATCTGATTGGGACAACATGTTCTTGGGTAGATTTTTTAAAATGCTTTGGGAAAGAATGGATACCAAGTCAAAATGCTCCACTGCCTTCCATTCTCGAGTTGATGGACAAATTGAGGTAGGAAATAAGACATTGGTATAATTGTTGAGAGGTTACAATAGCAAGCATGAAAGACTTGGGACGAGCAACTAGTCTACATTCAACATTCTTATAATAGATCACTTTATTCTTCCACCAATAAGTCTCCTTTTGAGACTTGTTTTGGTTATTTACCTCATTCACCATTTGACATTGTTTATGGATAGCAGAAGGAAGAAGAAATACTACAAGGAGAATAACATAAGGAAAGAACATTCATGGAAAAGATCAGACATAAACATCTAAGGGTTCAGGAGTAGCTAGAGAAGAGCCAACAATTGTATAAATTCATCCATGGTCAACACAGGGAAGATCATAAATTTTATGTTGGAGACAAGGTGTGGCTCTATCTCTATAAGGAAAAACTACAAGGAGCATCAAACAAACCCAATCCCCTTACGTATGGACCATTTGAGATCTCTGAACAAGTGAATGAGAATGCCTTCAGGATGAAACTTCCAACTTATATGCAGATCAACCTAGTGGTGAACTTGGAAAATTTGAAGTTGTTCGAACCCTCCATGTTGGATGAGGAGGAAGAACATCATGTTCTTCTAATTGTTGAAGACCTTGCACCTAATGGACTTGAGGAGTTGAAGGAATACACAGTTATGCAGCACAAGGAGCAGAAAACTTGCAAAGAATAACAACAAATGTGGAAGATTTGTCTCAAGTGACAGACTGCAAGGAAAGAAAAGTGGTATGAGAGGAACTAGATTTCAATCAAGTTCCCTCATCTATATTTGGCATCTTTTGGGGACCAAAATCCTCCCAATAGGGAGGTGTGATCCGAATTGGATCCAACAAGAACAATTGGTTATTGGCACAGGCTCTAAGATGATCAACACAACCATTGTTTAAGGCTATGGATGGGGAAGGAGATCAACTTTTTTGCATGAAGGGCCCCATGTCATCACGATTGATGTCCATTTTGTATGTAATATATGTAAATTTAAGAAGTATATTTTTGTACGTAAAGGAATAATGAGACTCTCATAATACCTTTTCCATGTGGGAGAAAAGACAAACAAAGAAAGAAAAGAAGGAGAAATGGATTTGAGAGAAGTTGAAGCATTGGGGATGCTTGACCTTAGAGCTATCCTCTCGATCAACTCAGTCCTTTGTGTTATGTTTTCCCATAATGATAAAAGGGGTTCTTTGGCTGTGAATGATGTAGAGAGGTTGTCGAGATGTCACTGAGGAGTATAGAGATGAACCAGAGATCTTGTAACTTTCCCATTGTCAAATAATAAAAATATTGGTCGAAGCCAAAAGGATGTTGGTTTTCCTGTTTGGGTTTCCAGAGTAAATTTTGAGTTTATGCGTGATTATTGTTTGTGGTTTCATTGTTTATGGTAAATGATGTACACCATCAAATAATGGTTGTCTGTGTATTTTTTTTGGCAAATAGAACTTTGTGCTAATTATTGTCTGAGCTCATTCTATATTAATATGGTTCTCATGGGTTAGTAAACAGACTAACATCTCTTTAACCACACCTGTACGTTGATTCATAAATGGAAAATCGATGTCCCTTCGTCCTGAGTTGTTGTTATTTACTTGAGGGTTTCTAATTTTGTTTTTAGAGTCGTTCAGCACATTCTCAACTTTGTTGGGTGTTTTTATTTTCCCGTAATTCACATTCAGATCATACTTTGACTTTTGGGGTTGTCTAGGCATTGATTAACCACCCACAAATCAAATACATGTTGTTTCAATTCAGTTGATTGTCGATTTCTCCCCATATTTTTTCTCTCTTTTCAGATGCCTGACTCGATTTTAAAACATTTTTGATGTGTCATGTGTTGAAAAAATCACCCTTGAGTGTTTTTTGTATGTTATAGGTCACCGAATTCTCCCTCTAAACATTTTTACATGCCACTTGTTATCAAATTTGCTCTATATAATTTCCCCACAATTGTTGGTTTCCAAATCCAATTTTCAAAGGTATTTCCTTCATAGTTGGTCATTGGATTCACACTTTTAAATATTATTTTGACCTTAGGTCGACCCATATCTGACTGGGTTCTTTCTTGGTCGACTTCCACTTCTTCATTTGACTAGCAATCCTTCCTAGTTGACCCAATCCACCCACCTTTTAGCTAGAGTCTCTTTTTGTCGGTTTGGATTTCTTGGTCGACCCGACTTTCATCTAATTCGAATTGGTCAAATCAACTTTGGTCAACTTGCCTTGCCTTTGACTCGACTTTCCTTTCTTCTGACTCGACTTTTGGGTAGTCGGCTTCATTTTTATTTGGGTCGACTCGACTTGTGTCTTAATTGGTAAAGTATTTCCCGTCATATAAAAAGATAAGGTTATAATTGTTTGACCAACATTTTTGTGATGGTGAGATGGATAGGCTATAAGGCTCTCGTTTACGGATCAATGACCTTAGAATTAGATTAATATTATTGTTATTATGCCATGTGAAATGATAGGGCTCATGCTACACAAGCCCCACAAGGAAAGAAGGTTGGCATAAGGATGAATACAATACATTAAACTTATAATGACATGGACATGTTATCACACTTTACCATGTAAAGTGTAATGGATAAGAATAAGTGCAACTCTTGTATAAATTAATTAATTTTATGGTACATAAACCCCTTGAATGCAACATGTTAACTAAATGGGTTTCTAAGTTTGACCTTGTGAATTTTTTTATTTTTTATTTCTTAAAGGAAAACTTTATGGGATTCTTTTTCTTCTCTACAATATTTAGATGAAGAGTAATTTGTAATGGACAAGGATAAGTGCAACTCGTGTAAATTAATTAATTTTATGACACATAAACCCTTTAAATGCAACATGTTAGCTAAATGACCATGTGACTTCTTTTTTTTCTCAAAGGAAAAATTTATGGGATCCTTTTTTTTTTCTTTACAATAATTGGATGAAGAGTAGTTCAACCTCCAATAATAATAATGAGTAGCTGAGACAAATTCAAACCTCTACCAAACTAAAATCAAAGACATTAATTGCATACCACCTTACAATAGATATGTTAGATAGCTCTAATTTGTCTTCTTTCTCAAAATCCAAATGAGTGTTTCCCACTTTATATATGGGACCCCACCTTATAGAGATAAGAGTCATGCAACCTTATCTTGTTCATGTGGACAAATTAGAGAACTTGTACAACATGACTACATGGTGAGTTTTATTTATAAAATTGGTCAACGTTTATGTGCCATCATAACATAATCATTCTATGCTTAAAGGGGCTATCACATAACCGATATTTCCATTTAGTCATAAAGACATAATTTTTTTGTTTATAAGTATTGGGGAATCGACAACGTGCACAAGTAAATTGGGGTGAGAATGAAACTTGAGACCTCATTTTTTACAAATTTCCTTCTATTTATACGCCACTTGCCAATCGATCTACACCCATACAGACTACATTTTAAAGTTATTACAATCAATTTAAAGATAATTTTAAGACAATATATAAGCATTATGTACTACAGTAAGTACTACACGGTACCAAAAATTTAAGGATTTATAAAAAAAATGTTCATAAAAATTGATAGAAAAGTGTTAATAATTTATTAAAAGGTTATATAAGTTAAAAATATTTTATAATAAATAATGTTGTAAATTTTCAATATAAAATAAGATAACTATTTGTTTAACTAATCTCATTTTTAATAATATTTTATATAGTTTTACCAAATATTATAATTTAATTAGTTTTTTAAATATTATAACTTACATAAATTCTATTTTTATTATATTTAAATATAAAAATAATATTATGAAAAATATTTAATTTATTTTATGTTATTTATTTAATTTTAAATAACAATAATATTATATTTAAAAATATTTTACAACAAATCATATTACAAATTTATGATATTATTATATAAAAAATAAAATAAATATTATTTATTTTTTAATTTATAACAGTCTTAATAATATCTTATATAACTTACGGAATCTTATAACTTAATTAATTTTTAAAATACAAAAACTTTTATGATATTTTCACCATATTTAAATATAAAAATCATATTATGAAAAATATTTAATTTAATCTTAAATGATAGTTAATATCATCATCACTATATTTTAAATAATCATTGTAATTATTAAATTCAAATCATTATGATTGATACTCATTAAAATTAAATTTGGTATATCAAATTTATAAAATTAAATTAATTATTTTGATTTGTTATGTTCTTTTGATGCTCAAATAACTTAGAAATGAGATTTCAAATTCATTTTGATATAATTACAATGGAGCAAGTTAGTAAGTGAACAAACTCAAATTTTCTAGCAAGAACATTTTAAAGTAAAGTTCTATCATGATATCTTTCTTTTCAAAATTTTGACTTGAGTCGTTTTGAAATGGGCCAAAATCCTTGTAGGAAAAGTTCCATGGTCGAAGTTGCTATCAATCGGGTGAAACTATGACAATCGGTAAAATTCCTTCCAAATTTAAGGGGAAATTCTATCAAAAAAATGATGAACTTATCTACTTAATAATTTACACCATTTACAAGAATAGTTAACAAACATGAAACGTAGTGGGCTAGCTCGAGTGGTTAAGTGCTTTGAACTTCATGTCAGAGGTCTTGGAGTCAATTCCCTCAACTAACTACATCTATTGTGTGACTCACTCGATGTCCCATCTAGGTCAAGAACTGTAATCAACATTGGAGGATTTTCACTTAGTAGCATCATCAAATGTGGGGAAGTGTCGAGAAGTTTCCCTACGAGGTGTTCCTTGGGGAAAAAATAAGTTCACTGACAAGACAAATAAAAGGATTCCTAATATTGCTTCTAATTCTAGTAAATGTCACTCGAGGCTTAAGATAGGATGGTATAAGGATGTTATTTCCTCACTAAATCATTAGAGGATTCAAGAGGAGGACATTATCCAAAATATCTATAATGTCAACAACACTATTAGTGCTAGATTTAAAGAGAGATTATGGTGTCACAAGGAAATAATGAATAACAGAAATATCATATCTTATAAAGAAACCATTAACCCTAAGTTAGAAGATAAAGAAAATATTTATTTTATTGGTAGCTTAAATAATAAAATCAGTATTGTTAATATAAGAATGAACTCTCTCGATCTCCATGCTAAAACTAGGCACTAGACAAGACCTAAAACAACTTGGGAAGAAAGGATATGTAATATTTATGACATTGAGAAAATGGAATATGAAAAGAACTTTCTCTTAAATGTGCTTCTTATACATATATTAAGGATGAATTCTACAATATTTATAATACTAGTAATTTTCATAATTTACCAACTCATGAACATTAGAAAAAATAAAAAATAAAAAATAAAAATAAAAAAACTAAAAATCTGTGTATAATGGTTAAGAACATGGGTTTCCCCCTAAGAGGTCGCAAGTTCAAATCCAAAGGGGGGTAGGATATGTATACCTCTATATACTTTACCAATCAAATCGTTGGGTGAAGGGGGTCCCTTGTCCCACAAACAAGGGGGTCTCATTCACCAATTTGGTGTATGGCTTGGCCGTAAACTTAAAATTAAATTATTATTATTATTATTATTTCAATTATGAAAAAAAAATTCAATCAAATTAAATAATTTTAAATTTTCTTAAAATATAATTAATAATTAGTTTTAATAAATGCTATACAATGTATTTTAGTTGTTTCCTTTAAAATACGACCGAGATGCATGTCCCCTCATCCCCTGTCAAATTATTTAAATACTAAATCTCATCTATCTCCTTCTTCTTTCCACGACCAAAATCATTAGCCTAATTAGCATGATGTTGGTTTTGAACGACACAGACGATGAATATAAAGAGTGGGTGAGTGATCTTTGAGTCTAGAAACCCTCCCATATCGTCAAGGCAGGTGAACAGTCTATCCATGCCGAATTCTGGTGCATGCAGAAACATTTTGCAAAAATTTCAACATTGGCCCCATTCATAGGTCACTATTGCCCATCATGTACTCTAGCTCTAGTACAATGTCTTTTAATAGTTGTTTCCTTTAAAATTTGACTGTGAAGATTAAAAAAAAATGAGGATGAGATGTGTCGATATATAGAGTGGGTGTGTGAGTAATATTTGAGTCTAGAAACCCTTCCATATCCTCAATGCAACGCGAACAGTCTATCCATGTCAAATTTCAGTGCATACAGAAATATTTTGAAAGAATTTCAGTATTGGCCCCATTCACAGGTTACTATTTCCCATCATGTACTGATCTATCCCTAGTACAATGTCTTTTAGTTGTTTCCTTTAAAATACGACTGAGATGCGCATCCCCTAGTCTACTAGTACTGCAAGGGTATGCAATAATGTTTATAAAGAAGTACTTGATTAATCGCACAAGCTTCAAGTTATTTTATGTCTTTATTTTTTTCTCTCATCTAAGTACACTTTTTCTTCATAAAGAATATTAGTACGAAATCATTATTTAAATATGAAATCTCATCTATCTCCTTCTTCTTGCCACGACCAAAATCATGGGCCTAATTGGCATGATGTTGGTTTTGAACGACACAGACGATAAATATAAAGAGTGGGTGTGTGAGTGATATTTGAGTCTAGAAACCCTCCCATATCATCAAGGCATGTGAAAAGTCTATCCATGTCAAATTTTGGTGCATATAGAAACATTTTGAAAAAATTTCAACGTTGGCCCCATTCACAGGTCATTGTTTCCAATCATGTACTCTAGCCCTAGTACAATGTCTTTTAATAGTTGTTTCCATTAAAATTCAACCGAGAAAAATAAAACGAAATGAGGACAAGATTCGTCGATATATAGAGCGGGTGTGTGAGTAATATTTGAGTCTGGAAACCCTTCCATATTGTCAAGGCAATGTGAATAGTCTATCCATGTCAAATTTTAGTGCATACAGAAACATTTTGAAAGAATTTCAACGTTGGCCCCATTCACAAGTTATTGTTTCCCATCGTGTATTGATCTAGCCCTAATACAATGTCTTTTAGTTGTTTCCTTTAAAATACGAACTATATGCACGTCCTCTCATCTACTAGTACTCCAAGGGCATGCAATAATGTTGATAAATAAGTACTTGATTAATCACACAAGCTTCAAGTTATTTTATGTCTTTGTTTTTTTCTCTCATCTAAGTACTCTTTTGCTCCATAAACAATATTAGTACGAAATCATTATTTAAATACGAAATCTCATCTATCTCCTTCTTCTCTCCGCAAAAAAAATCATGGACCTAATTCCCATGATGTTGGTTTTGAACAACACGGACGATGAATATAAAGAGTGGGTGTGTGAATGATATTTGAGTCTAGAAACCCTCACATATTGTCAAGGCATGTGAACAGTATATCCATTTCAAATTTCGGTGCTTACAGAAACATTTTGAAAAAATTTCAACATTGGCCCCATTCACAGGTACAGGTCCACACATTTCTGTGCATAAAGAAGTACAGGTCCACACATTTCAATCTCCTCAACTTGGTGTATTGAAAAATGAAAAATGATGGAGATAGATACTTCTGCATTTCACGCATTAGACAAGGAATATCTCTCTTCCAATACTTTATATAATCTTCATGGATTTCTTTCAATGACAACCATATACAGATCATGATGCAAGAAAATAACACGTTTCAACAAAACATAATACATATTACATTACAAGTAAAACACATGTCATTAAGTACAACAAAAAATTGAAATTCGTTTTTGCATATATATTGCAGCTACTTACCTCATGTATTTTCCAATTTCATATATAACTTGTTTAACATTGTTGTCAAAGTCGTTTGGGAGAAAATGAGGTAGAATATACTGTAACAATAAAAACAAATCGTTACTTGTTTCAAAACTAGAAAAAAAAAAAAAATCTCAAAAAATGTATACGACCAATACATAAATATGAATACTAAAACTGTTAATTACCTTAATGAAGGTATGCCAATCATTTGTTTTTACCCCACCAAATTCACCTTTCATCGTTAAGATATTCTTTATGTTTAAACAAAAACCTGTGGGAAATTTAATTTTTTGAATGACCTCTTTTACACCTTTGCTTTGCAGCTCTGTTAATAACCATGGAAGGTTATTTTGGTCTCCATCGTTATTTTATCAGATCACACTTTGCATTGCATGATTGGATTCCCAAATGTCATTACAAAATTTGACAATTTTTTCTTTATCCCTCCTGCCATCTATGATTCGCCATAATGTTTCTATCACATTCTTCCTTATATGCATTGTATCAAATAAATGAATCATTTCCATATATGATTCTCCATAATGTTTCTGTCATATTCTGCTCGATATGCATTGTATCAAATAAATGAACTATTTTTAGCTCCTCATAGTAAGGTAACCTAATGAATTGAGTGGGATAACATTTCATTCCTCGTGGAAGCCCATTATTACTACCTTCACGACAACGACGTTGATGAAGCATAAAAAATATCAGAACATTATTTATCAAATGAGGTGAAATAAATTGAATAATTAAAATAAAATTTCAAAACATGATTCCATTTATGATACATAAACAAAATGCGTACCTCAAGGATTAATTTTTCCATATGCCAACTTCTATAGGCAAGGTGTCATTCTTTGTGGTTTTAGTCCAGTCTCTTGTTTCCCATTGAAAATATCTTTTTTAGTAGTATGATATTTATGGTTCTTAGAGAGGAAGTGTCTATACTCATCAAACACCTCCTTTCCTAAAAATTTTGACCGACGATATTTCATCTTAGGACCACAAACTGGACATGAAAATTTACCCTTTGTTTGAAGACCAGCAACAAATGGATTAATGTGAATTAGTAATATACGAAATGATTATTTAAACAACATGCATGATGTATTCAATTAATTATATACTATTCAAGTGTGCAATATGGAACGTTACATACCACAAAAATGTGTTAGTCTTGGGGCATCGTGAATTATTCATAAAAGTATTCCACTGCATTGAAATCTCTTATGTCCAATTGGTTTATGTATGTCATACATAGTGATGCCCTCCCATAAATTTAGTAGCTCGTTGATAAGAGGCTCGATATACACATTCATATCTTTAACTTGGTACTTACCTAAAAAAATTTAATTACATGAAATTACTACCATGGTATGTATATATACGTAAATAAATAAATAAAATATGTTATGCAAAAAAAGAGAAAAATGAAAAATTTAAATTCGAAAAATTAATGTAAACAAATACCTGGAATAATCATTGTCAACATTATGTGATCCCTCTTTATTGACATCGAAGGAGAAATGTTATTATTGATAACACAAATAGGCCACACTGAGTAAACAGATCAAAGCTCTCCAAATGGATTAACACCGTCAGTTGCCAATGAAATCCTAACATTATGAGGTTCATCTGTAAATTCTAGCCATTTTGTAGCAATTTCCTTAAATGCATAACCATATGCAGGAATTCAAAGAACGCAATCTTCAATTCTCTTTTGTGCATGGTAATCCATAAACGGTGCTATGCTTTGGCACCTGAACAATCGCTGCAAATGTGGAATTATGGGAATATGTAGGAGAACCTTTCGAGGGACCATTTTTGTTACTTGATCGGTTCGATATCTACTGATATCACATACCGGGAAAAAAAAAATCGACGCATGTTGTCCATAATATATAATATGATCATCAGGACATGCATATATACTTTAATACTCCATTCCCATGTATTTCATAATGGCATGTAAATCTCAATATGTGCAAGGTAAAATATTTGACGAGGGTAAAGAATAGTAATTGTAAATATTGTATTTTTATTTTACACATTAATTAACACTAAAAAAATGGGGAAAAGTCAACATTTATGTAGATGTGATGAAACATATTACATACCGTAGGATCTGTGTCATGTTTGAAAAATGATTTGTAACCTTTAAGTTCAACAGCAGCAATGTAGTGGAGAGAATATTTGCTCTTGACCATTTATAAAGTCGTTTATTTTCCTTTTCAATAAGAGGTTCATCATAAATACCATCACTATTGTCCCCATGATCTTCATCTGGATGAAAAAATAAGTCTTGGATCATTTGATTTGTCCCATCATCTTGAACTATGTTATTATTTTCATCTACTTCCATGGGATCATTAACTTGATCTTCATTATCTGCTTCATGTTCTTCATCTTGTACAACATCATTTCTGCTACTACTTGGTGCTTTTTGCAGAAAGTTAGGGGGAAAATCTAAAATTATAATTACAAACAATCATGAAAAAGTAGTGCATGTATAAAACAATATAAAAGTTTGATAATCCAATAAATATTAAAAAAGATAATGAATATATATATAGCTAATTACCATGGGACGATATTTCATTTGATCCCCCGTCCATGTGCCCATATTTTCTACAATGTTATTTAGTTGTTTCTATTAAAACTCTTTTGGGACGTCTAGTACAACAATTTTTGCAAGGGAAATAACATTTACCGTCACCCTTTTCACCCTCTTTAATTTTTTTCCCACCTCTAATGTTTTTTGACATTCATCCCCATAGACATATACTAGAAAAAAAAAAAAACATGTTTTTTGTTTGCCAAGAAGACCTTATACCCTTTTGAACTGTCGTTATTATAGAAAACTTGTCGCAACATCCGTAAAATGTAACATATTTATAGATTTTATAACATCTCAATTCTGACGATAGTTGACCAAGTCAAAGTTGACTTGGTCAAATAGTGGGTGACCGTTAGGGTGGGGAAAACCTAGTGTCCACAATGTCGCAAGTGCGACAAATATTTGACCAACGTCGCAAGTGAGACAAAAATTTGACGTCGTAGCAAGAGAGACGTCCTTTAAACGTTGTCGCGAGAGCGACGTTTTTAGTAGTACATCACAAGAGAGACGTTATCAGGAAGTATGGAGAAAAAAATTAAAGTTCCTCTATTTTTCAATAGTATGGCCAACTTTGTCCATAACGTTGCAAATAGAACATCACAATTTTTCCAATATGTACTAGTGTGAGTAAAGGGAACAATGGCAGAAATCATTGAAGGAATTGGCCCACTACCTGAAGTTGTGGGCATCGGGACAGTTGTGGTCCTGATAGGAGAAGGTGGGGGAGGAGGTATGACGCCCCCCCCAGTGGAAACCGTAACAGGACTATGAGGACTCAATGATGAAGTAGAAGCATTTGCTTCCATCGTCACTCTTTGAATAAACTAGCGTTTAGGAGAAGTCACCTCGGGGGGTACTATCTGAATTAAAAGTGGCATCGATAAGTCGGTGATCAGAGGATTCAATGGCTTGAAACCTTCAGTATCGAGGTCAAAAATGATAGATTCCTCCAAAGTTGGAAAGTCTTCTCTTGGATATGGCTCAGGTATAGTTTCCTATGTCTCGGTAGCTTCGAACGATACATCTTGATCTATATTGCGCCTCAATGGTGGTGGAGGTGTACCCAAAGTAACTGATGACAGGCCTTGAAGCCTATGTGAACTGTGGAGTTGTTGATCTTCCACTTTGTGAAATTATCAACCAACACTAATAGGTTTAGATAGAGTGAATTGTTCGACAACACAGGTATTCCAACAAAGGACGAACACCTTCAGTAACCACTCACATAACCAGATCAAAGATCAACACACTGATGTTTTCACGTGGTAAAACCCCTACGGGGAAACATCCACGGCCCCAGCCAACGCGGCCACTTAGAGCAGTTTATTAATGCAAAGAAAAAGATTACAAAGAGATTTTACAAGAGAGTTTCTCACAATCGATCATCGGAAAATGACCCTCCATGCTCTTTAAATAGAGATCATGGACCAATCGGGTGTTAAGCCACGGATCAATGGCC
>ML783154.1:0-33621 GCA_009831015.1 Picea engelmannii | reverse complement strand
ATGTAAAACTACTTATATTTTCAAAAAAACAAGAAAGAACTTTGAAACTGAAAATATTTTCTTTTGCAAACAAACAACTTACGCTACACTACCAAACTAAATGTAAAAATTCCTTTTGGTTTTTTGAAATGTTTAAAGAAGAAAAAACATAAGTAAAATATTATTTTTGTTTTTTCAAAGCATAAAACAGGATAAAGAGAGAAAAGAACCCAAGATTGACTCAGACCCTAGGACAACTGCGTAAATGCAAGGACTCAAAAGAACCCAAAGGAGGATCTAAAACTTGAAAGTTCACTCTAAACCTCTAGGGTAAACAAAAGAAAACCAAGAAACAAGTTGGAACTAAATATTTAACCTAAGATAAAACCACTAACAAAGACTTTATAAAGTCCAAGAAAGTCTTGAGAAACCCAAGGCTTCTAGAAAGAAAGAGAAAAAAATCTATTTTTTTTAAACCCTTTCAAGACACAGAGACGTGGGTTGTTGCATCAGCAACCTACGCATGTACGTGGGTTGTCTACTATGTAGACTGCGTATGTACACGGGCTGAGCCAAAGCAAAGTGCATACACCTCTAAGATTTTTCAAAAAAAGAAAAATACTCGGTAGACTAACTGGGAAGGGAAAGATGGTAGGCACCTGGAAGGTGACCAGAGACCCTAAATTGACTCAGTAAACTTTATAAAAACTCAAAAGGAATTGAAAAAAACCAATTAAAACCAAAAACCTCCCTCTAAGACCCTAGAGAGACTCCCTAGTGGAGTTTTCAATTCTGCTAGCGGGGAAAATCCCCCTTTTATTATATTGGTTCGGATGATCCAGATGGATGTCGGTGGCCTCCCACCTATTCCAACTGACTCATTTTAGCAATTTTGCAGTTTTGCAATTTTTTCCTAGTTTTTGGGTCCCCGACTTCCAGGGCAATTTTGAGGCCCTAAACAATGTTTTCATGGCTCGACATAGTTAGATTGTAGATGGAGTCATATTTTAATAGAAAAATATGTATTCCTCGGATAGGCCTTTCCAACAGGCTATTGTGCGCCTAAAACGGAGATCGTATGCAAACGTTACAAACCCAGGAAGTTGATGTACTAGCTTACCCTAACGGGGCCCACATGACTTTTGGTGCTTCATCTCCTAGGGTTAGGTTTTTGGGTGCCTAGGGTTTTGGAATTCATGCTTATTGAAAAAAATTCCTTCAGAGCCTCATTGTAATCATCTTCTTGTGATTGAGAGCATTCGTCACATCTCTTCTCATAGATAAGTTGTCACCATTCCAGCAAGCTTGTTTTTCGCTGCATTGTACAGTTTCAGCTTATTTCCTTATTAAATAGAAACCAGTTTTACTGTATCTTTGTTATTCTGTGTTAAACATCTTTTAAAAATCTATATTCATTTTGTTCTTCCCATAAAATCTGGATCAGTGGTATTAGAACATTATGATCCTTGTCCTTCTTAATGCATGTCCCCAACGAGGTTAGGGTATAAAGAATTAGACCTCAAGCTTGTTTCTCTTAAGGAAAAAATCTCTTGCATGCCCAAGAGACCTCTCATGGTGGGAGAAAATAAAGACGACGGGACAGGAGATCCTTTCAAAAAAATTCTAGAGGAATCCCTCATGCAACAGAGGAACGAGATGATGGATAGTTTTGCACAAATCCTTCGACGGATACTGACATAAGACGCATCTTCATCGAGCAGAGGCCCCGCCCCCTTAAAGGTACAAATCAACTTTGTTATTCCTATATTTGAAGGTCAGATAAACGCAAATGTTGTAGACAAATATTTGAATCTAATAGAAGGGTTTTTTTTGTCCATAACTTTTAGAATAGAGAAAATATTACTTTTTCACTCCTCAATTCATTCCCCGTGTCAAATATTAGTGGGAAATTTTTTGTGAGAAAAAGGAAACGAAGGAACCCTCATTATTTTCAATCGTGGTCACCTGGGAATCCTTCAGGGATGATATTAAGGAACAATACTACCTTGTCGGAAGTTATGACGACTTGTTTACAAAATGGACCACTTTGCGGCAAGAAAGAAACCAAGCACTGCCAGAGTTCACAAATATCTTCCATACCTTGCGCACCAAGCTAGTTAGAAAATATTTTGAGTGACATGTGGTGCTCAAGTATCATGGTTCTCTACATAGATACATCCAGACCGAAATGGAATTTATGGACATCTCATCCTTGGGCGTGGCCTACTGATATGCCCTCAAAATCGAGCATAAGCTCAAACAAAAGACATGTTAATTTGGGCCTGGGAACCCCTCGCAGCAAAAGCTAGTAAAGGGAGGCCCCAACTGACAGAACAAAGGAAAAATAAAATATGGACAGCATCAAGAAAACCAGTCCAAGCCGCAAGAAAATAAGGACATCGGAAATACAAAGAAAGATACCAAGAAGTGGTGTGACTTCCATAAGAGCCCTTGGCATAACATTGTTGATTTCCACTCAAAAAAATCGTTGGTGGCGGAAGTGAAAGCCTATGAATTAGATGCGGGTTCCGACTCTGAGTTAGAAACAGAAAGAGGGAGGCAGATCATTGATGTGGAACCCAGTGCCATTGTTGCTACCACCAAGCTCCATCCCGATGAACTAGTGCCAACCAAGTTCCTTTTCCATTCACATATGTGGGTAAAAGGCACCCCGTTGCACTTCATCATTGATAGAGATAGCCAGAAGAACCTCATCTCAACAGATTTCGTCAAGCGGCTAGCCCTGCTGACAATGTCGCACTCACAACCCTACACCATTTGATGGCTCCACCAAGGAAGTGATCTATGCGGAAACCAACAATGTCAAATGTCGTATGACATCAATCCCTTCAAAGACAAGGTATTGTGTGATGTTGCCCCTCTCAAAGTTTGTAATGTACTTTTGGGCCAACCTTATTTATGGAAACGACATGTTGTATAGGAGTGTAGGCCTTGTAGTGTTATTATTACTTTGAACAGGAAATTGTACAGGATACCCAAGGCAGTCCCAACTAGTGTTATTTCCTTGATCTTTGCCAAGCAATGCAGGAAGGTCATCTCTTAGACCAAGAAATTTGTCTTCTTCATGATTTTCTCTCAGAGTGAGCGAAATATTGCAGCCACATCCAGGGTCTCCATAGCTGATCTCTCCACACAATAGAAGCAAGTGGATAAGGTTGTTGAATAATACTTAGATATCTTCTCCTCACCTACCAAGGTACCTTTGCACTCTCAAGAATCTGATCGATCTGACCCCTGGTGCATCGCTACCCAATAGGCTAATCTATTGTCACTCTCTGTTAAAAAATGAGGAGATCAAGAGGAAGATCCAAGAACTTCCCCACAAGGGGAACATTAGTTCGATCTCATCACCTTGTGGGATCCCAATCGTGTTGGTGCAGACGAAAGACGGGAACTGGCGAATCTGCATTGATTATAGGGCCCTGAATAAAATCACATTCTGGAACTGGTACCTTCCCTGAATCGTTGACCTCCTTGATCAGCTCACGGGGGCCAAATAATTTAGTAATATTGATCTTAAGTATGTCTACCACCAGGTCCCAATAGAACAGACATATGTATGGAAGACCGCCTTCAAGTCAAAAGAAGGTCTTTTCAAATGGATGGTCATGCCCTTTGGTTTGACAAATGCTCCAACAAAATTCATGAGGATGATGGACGATATCAGGTGACCTTTCACCAATTCTTTTCTAGTGGTGTACTATCTGGATGACATCCTCATCTACAGCAAGACTTGGGCAGAACACTTGCAACATATTCAGTAGGTTCTGCACACCCTGCGGCAACACAAGCTATATGCCAACTTGGAAAAATGCTCCTTCGGCATGGATAGGGTCCATTACTTAGGCTACATCATTGATCAGCATGGTGTGCATGTGGATCCAGCCAAGATCCAAGTTATTTGTGACTGGCCAGCCCCAACCACACTCACTGAGCTTCGGAGCTTCTTGGGCCTTGCCAATTTCCATCGCAGGTTCGTGTTGGGATTATCTCATATCGCATGGGCCCTCATCCAAGTAACCAGGGGTAGTGGTAAGGAAAACTTTGTGTGGGGCATGTCCCAACAACAAGATTTCAATGATTTGAAGCAGTGCTTGTGCTCATCCCCAGTACTTTCATTACCAAACCTGCAGTAGCCCTTTGAGATTGAGATAGATGCTTCAAACTATGTTGTGGACATTGTTCTCACTCAACATGGCCACCCCATGGCATATCATAGTGAGACACTATCATATGTTGTTCGTAAGTACCCTACTTATGACAAAGAAATGTACTCCATTGTGCAAGCATGTCGCTAGTGGAGACATTAAATTCTTGGGAAGGAGACAGTCATACACATTGATCATAAGCCTCTATAGTTCATGCAGAGACAAGGAAAATTGCATAATGAATACCATCAAAAGTGTTCCACATACTTATAGCAGTTCCACCTTAACATCAAGTATAAAACAAAAAGTACCAACTAAGTTCTTGATTGGTTCAGTCGACCTCCAATCATGGCACTCACCATGGTGCTAGACTCTTGCAGCCACAAGACCTTTGAATGGCCCCACCTCTGTGAAACAGACCCTAATTTCTCCACCACCTACCAAATGTTGGGCGCAAACTCAGTTGTTGCTAATGTCCATCTTTGGGACGGGTTCTTGTGTCATCTGGGCCATCTCTTTGTTCCATCAAGCGAGCGATCGAAGATGATTTGGGAACCTCACTACAGTCGAGTGGCAAGAAAATTCGGTGTTTAAAAGACAGTGGCAGTGCTGCAGAAACAATTCTACTGGCCAAAAATTCGATAGGATGTCGGAAAGTATATCAATTTTTGCATCACTTGTGTTATTGCCAAACCAACCACTAAGAAGCAGGGCTTGTACACCCCTCTTCCTACTCCTGACAGGCCATGGTAATCCATCTCAATGGAATACATGCCGGGCCTTTCATCCACCAAAAGGGGAAATCACTGTGTTTTTGTGTTTGTTGATCGTTTTTCCAAGATGGTGATTATGTCCGCCTGCAAGAAGAGAATCACAGCAAAGGCCACTGCAAAGCTCTTCTTTGAACGAGTTTGGGTACATTTTGGAATCCCACAAACCATTGTCTTCGATTGGAACAGTTGGTTCCTAAGCACATTTTGGTTGAGCCTTTGGTCACTGATGGACACCAAGCTCACTAAATCCATCGCCTTCCACACCAAGACAAATGGTCAAACTGAGGTCATCAATCGAATGATCGTGCATATCCTACACATGTACAATTCCAAGCACCCCCACACATGGGATGATATTCTTCCATGTGTCCATCATAGCTACAATCGATCCTTACATAGCTCAACCGGCCACAGCCCCTTTGAAGTGGGGTTGGGATTCCAACCAATGGGCCTCATGGATGTTGCACTACCCCTGGCGGCCACCTCAGTCGACTCGTCCCCTGCTCCACCTGAAGCTGACAAATCCACCCAGTTCATTGAGCGGATCTAGCACATCTGCCAAAAGGTGCAAGATATTTTACAAAAGTCCAATGCCAAGTACCATCATCGCAATGATCAACACCATGTGCCACATAAGTTTCAGGTGGGAGACAAAGTTTGGTTGCACTTGCAGAAAGAACGCCTTGCAGGGACCCATCGGAAGCTTCGCCTACTCTGTTATAGGTCATACACCATCACCAATGCTATGGGTGACAATTATTTTGAGCTCAACATTCCTCCTTTCCTTAGCCTACACCCAGTATTCAGCATGGCTCTCCTTCGGCCATATTTCCCACCATTATTGGACACCTCATAAATAGCAGAGCAGATGACACCAACAGAGCTCAACCCTAACTACATGCAATAGGAATACAGTGATCAAATTTTGGACACACGGGTCAATGGCACTTGACATCAAAGGATCCATCTTTATTGAGTTGTCAAAGCAAGGCAGCTCCTGCACCCAAGGCAAGTGGCTCACCCAGGGTCAAATTCAGCAGAAATTTCTTCATATGATGGGGGAATTCAATGCAATGGAGACCATTTATTCCTAAGGGGGGAGGATTGATCCATATGGATATCAATGGCCTCCCACCTATTCCAACTGGCTCATTTTGGCATTTTTCCAGTTTGGCAATTTTTTCCTAGTTTTTGGGTCCCCGACTTCCAAGGCCATTTTGAGGCCCTAAACAACGTTTTTAGGGATCGCCAAAGTCAAACTATTGACAAATTCAAAGTCTGATGGAAACATGTGTATTCCTGAGATAGACCTTTCCAACAGGTTATCGTGTGCCTGAAACGAAGGTCATATGCAAAAGTTATGACCCTAGGAAGTTGATTTACTAGCTTACCCCAACGGGGCCCACATGACTTTTGGCGCTTCATCTCCTAGGGTTAGTTTTTTGGATGCCTAGGGTTTTGGAATTCATGCTTATTGAAAAAAATGCCTTCAAAGCCTCATTGTAATCATGTTCTTGCGAATGAGCGCAGTCATCACATCTCTTCTCAGAGATAAGCCGCCACTATTCCAACAAGCTTGTTTTCCATTTCATTTTACAGTTTCATCTTATTTCCTTATTGAATAGAAACCAATTTTACTATATCTTTGTTATTCTGTGTTAAACATATTTTAATAATATGTATTCATTTCGTTCTACTCATAAAATCCGGATCATGGGAGTATAGGCAGAGCATTGATCTCCCTTAAAAGACAGTTCTACTTCTAAACTACCCCAAATAATCTGAACTCAAAAGACAAGATAAGGAAAAGAGGATGTGCCTTAGGTCCTTTCGACTGGTGTTGACCTCCTTCAACTTTCTAGTTTCTTGGGCTGTCATTCTCCTCCCAAAGATGACCTACAAACAATTTAGACAACAAAACTACACGATATTCTATCTCTACTTATCAATGTTAGGGTTCATATATAAATGTAAATGCACTAATCAATTAAGCACAAAAACACAATATTTGGGACAGAAACATAACTCTTTTATTAAGATGTGAAGATTACAAAAGTTACAACCTTCTTGTTGGAAGACGCTCTGCGAAACCTGGTTCGAGCTCCTCTTACTGCTGCTCCAAGTGCATCATTCCCATAATACCTCTCACAATCAACTGATCTCCTTGGGAAATAAGGAAGGGATTGTATAGGGAGAGGGATGGACGGGGAATGTTGAGGCCAAATCTCAAAAGAGGTTGCAAAGCTTGGGTTGAAAGGGGAAGGGGTTTTGGCAGAGTTTCTTTGTTCTAATGCTTGATGTTAGAATGGGACCCCAAGACCTACTTTTATATGACAAAAGTGTAGTTATTCGGTTTGGGGACGGACTGCAATGGGTGAATTGGTTGGGAAACCCTCGATAGCCCGTAAACTCCGCCGAATTCCTTGCATCTTTTTATTTTTTGCAACTTTTGGAGGTAAACACGAGTTTTTTAGTATGCAGCATGCCTATGTATGTGGGTTGTCTAGTATGCAGCTAGTGTATGTACGCGGGCAGTAGTGTAGTAGGGCGTGTATATGCTCCAGAAAAATAAATAAATAAATAAAATAAATAAATAAATAAATAATTAAAGAGAGAGCCTCAGCACTAATTTGGAAAATTGTGCAAGTAGAAAGGTCAATGTCATGTATGCATAGATAGGGAATTTTAGGGCTATAACACTAATGGCACCCGCATGACTCTCAATACTTAGTACATTTCATTCTCAATTTTCATACTTAGTCATTTTCCATCTTCCATTTCTCCACATTAGCTTCTCTTCCACACTCCTTTTTCATCTCCTCCACTTCTATTTACTAATTTTTATTACATTTTATACTTAGTTTAGTTTATTTCCCTACATTATCCTCCTACTCCTCCTCTCTTATATTTACTTACCTTACACTTAGTTTTTACTAAGTTTCACACTTATTTTATTTCCCAACATTTTGAATGCGGAATGTGGGAGCCCGCATTATAATTTTCCCACAACACTTTACCCCGCAACCTTCCAACACTTGGTCATTTTTACTACACTTAGTCATTTTACTACCCTCTGCATTGCACTATTTCTACGCAATCTTATTTTTCAATATCATCCATTATGTTCATATCTCTTTGGATACTATTCATTTTGTTCCTATCTCATTTATCATCCTAATTTTATTCCCTCCTTTTTCTTTGGCACACCTCTGAATGACATGTGGCGGTGAAATGGACCTATCCTTGAGTGACACTTGCAAGGTATTTTTTGAACACATATGACTTGGCATAATGACTGGGCAGTGAGGTAGTGATCAAAATTTACACTCTGCACAAGCTATGCAGGGTTCCATGGCTCTCTCTACTTTACACACAAACATTATGGAGGTAATTTCTTTATAAATATGTTAAAGTTACATTTGAATTCCCTAAAAGAAAATTCAAAGTCATCTACATAAGATTCTGGGTTCATTAAATAAATAATGGATTTCAGTTTATTTTTATGTTTTTCCAATTTATTGTCATTCTCTTCGATTCATTAAATAAATAATGGATTTCAGTTTATTTTTATGTTTTTCCAATTTATTGTCATTCTCTTCGATTGACATTTAACCTAATTTTAAAGGTTAAATATAATTATAATATATTTTAATTTGGTAGATTGATACTATTTTTTAATATTATGAGATTAAAAATATATAATTAAAATATATTTTAATTGGGTAGATTGAAACTATTTTTTAATATTATGAGATTAAAAAATGAAATAAATATGAGTAAAATTAAAATTAAAATTTATAATTTTTAAAATAAAATTGATTGTTAAATTAATTTTAAAATATTTTTAAATGAGATAAGTTGTAAAATTTAATATAAAAAACGTGAAAGAGTAATATTATTTGTTAGTGACCGAAGGGAGAAAACCCTAGCCCTGTGCCCATGCGAGCCTCTGCTTGATTGACCCAGTACATGCCGCAGCTACGAAACCCCACAGCTCCAGCGTGAATCACTACTGGCTCTAATCTGCAACCATGGCCGCCAAAGAGGGGGGGAAACCCCCCTCATATAGAAACATAACAGCCAATGACAGATCTAGAATGAGGGAAAAATGACCTGCATTCGAGCCGCCATAGCAAATCCGGGAACAGCTCCTCGCCAAGGAACAGGGCTTTCGAAAGGAAATGGAAACGGAAGCCAGCACGTCTCATCCCAGAGCACCCCGTGGATGGGAGCCTGGGAAATGCATCCCGCAAATGGAAAAGGTGCCTAGGTACCTCATAAGCTCAACCAGGGTTGGGGAGCACACCCAGTTCATGCAAGAACATGCCCTCATCGACAAATTTTTGGGACTCTGGCCATCAGAAAGGGATTTGAACAAATGGATCAAACACTGGTGGAATTCCAAAGGAGACTATGAGGTCCAGCTCAGCTCAAAAGGCTTCTTCACCATCATATTATACAACCTAGAAGACAGAGATCACATCTTTGAGAACGACCCTTACTTCTTCAACTCAGCAGGGCTATTCCTAAGGTACTGGACAGAGAACTTCAGCCCGGATAAGGAGGACTTTACAATGGCACCCGTTTGGATCAGCCTCTATTCCCTCCCGCAAGAGTTCTGGCTGGAGGAGATTCTTATGGGAATAGGAAATACAATCAGTCAATACGTGAAGGCCTTTGAAGACACAAAGCAATGAAAATACACTTCATATGCCTGAATATGTGTCTACATGAACATAGCTAAAGCCTTACCAGGTGCGGTAATACTGGAGTATCAGGACGAGGACTGGTCACAAACCCTTGATTACGAACACATCCCGTTTAGATGCAGAAAATGCCACGAACATGGCCACCTATTCTGGGACTGCCCTCTCAATCAGCAAGCTCCCAAGGCCAGTCAGAATATGCAGAAAGATGGTTTCACAACAATCCAAACGAGGAAGAAAAATCCCCCTCGAAAGAAAACAACCGACCCCAGACCTAGGATCCAGACTAGGAAAGGCTATGATATACTTAGCCAGCTACCTGAGGACGAGGAAATCCAAGATCCACATGACGGATTACAGAAAGGTAAAGGCCAGAACCCCACACCCTCCCCTTCTGACCCAAATAAATAGATCAATGCAGAGGAAAAAGGGGATGCAGATGGAGATACTCTAATGCAAATGGACGCCCAAGATCTGGCAGGCATCGACCTTGAGAAACTGGAGGAAGCCCTCAATCAGAAAGACCTGCAAGGCCTTCCAGAAGAACAGCTTAGAAAGGTGCATAAGGTCTTCCTCGATTCAACAGCGGGATCCATAGCTTGCCTTGGCATCACCACAGAATCAAGCTCTGGCTCCAAGAAAATACCACGCGAGAACAAAAGAAGGGGAAGGAAACCAATACATCAGCTAATCAAAGAAGCTGGAAATCTAATGATTAACTCAGGTCAAATACAAAATCTCTCGGAGGGATACCTCCACCCACACCCCTCCTCATAATGATGAAGATTATCACTTGGAACATTAGAGGACTCAACGGCAGATCCAAGCAAAGAATCCTCAGGGATTGCGTCAAGGAGGAAAGCCCAGACATTATAATGTTACAGGAAACAAAATGTGCAGGAATGGAAGCTGAAACCATCTTCCAACGTATATGGAAAGGTTGTAACTGCGTCCACACGGACTCTGCGGACGCCTTGGGGGGTCTAGCAATATTGTGGAACCCTAACCACACTATCCTTAGTGGACCCTTCTCCACTGTAGGTACCTTGTCAGCCCACTTTGAAGTTATAGGCTCGAATCAGGAGGGGACCATCACCAATGTCTACGACCCACAAGGACAATAGGAAAAAATCAAATTTATGGAAAAGTTGACCCAAGTTAAAGCATGGGCAAACACGCCTAACTAGATCCTAGGAGGGGACTTCAATATGATCATGTCACTGGAGGAAAAAACAGGCGGGAGCAAACGACTGGAGCAAGACAGTGGTAAGTTCAAAACCCTCCCTGAACAGTTAAAGTTAGTAGACATAGAGAACAACAATGGCACTTTCACATGGTCCAATCGCAGATCAGGGAGCCAGCATGTAGCATGCCGACTCGATCGCTTTCTCGTAACAGAGGATTTGATTGAAAGAGACCTCTATATAGAAAGATTGATCCTCCCTAAAGCGGGCTCTGATCATTGGCCAGTCGCCCTTTAGATAGAAATAGAGACAACACCTAAATTTAAAACATTCCGATTTGAGAAATTCTGGCTCACACACCCAGATTTCCAACAGCTGGCACAAACTTGGTGGAATCAGTCTGAGACAGATCAGGGCACCAAGATGTATAGATTTCGACAAAGGCTCAAAAACTTCAAGCAAAAGCTCAAACACTGGAACAAAAATACTTTTGGCGATATTTTCCAAGGTATCAAGGATGCAGAGAACAGACTAGCCGAGGTACAAAGAATCTTTATATCAGGAGCTCAAACTGCTGAGCTCATGAAGGAAGAGGAGAATCTACAAATGCAACTGGAGCAAAGAAGAAAGCAAGAAGAAATACTATGGAGGCAAAAATCCAGGGTGCAATGGCTCAAAGAAGGGAAAAGAATACAAAATTCTTCCATAGAACAATGATACACCGGAGACACATCAACAGAATAACACATCTGGAAGATGAGTAGGGAAAACTAATCAGAGAGCATGCACACATTGAAGAGGAGCTCAATAGATACTACTAGAACCTCCTCACGGAAAGAAAGGAGGACAGAAATGAAGCCATCACCCGAGTTACCAGTCATATTCCCTCGCTAATCACCCCTGAATAGAATGTCGCTCTTAAAAGGCCAACCACCCAGGAAGAGGTGGACCAGGCTGTAAAAGATATGCCCCCAGGAAAATCCCAAGGCCTCAATGGATTCACTATAGACTTCTTCCATCATTGTTGGGACATTATAAGTAAGGACGTCTGGGAGGTCGTCGAGGAATCACGAACATCGGGTCAAGTTCTCCAGGCCTTCAACGCAACCTTCCTCACTCTCATCCCAAAGGAAGAAAGAGTCACGAACCCTAAACAGTTCAGACCCATTGCCTTATGTAATGTCATCTACAAGATCATAACCAAGGTGATCGCAAACCGACTCAAGCCAATTCTTCCATTTGTCATTTCCAAAGAACAAGATGGATATGTTGAAGGAAGACAGATTATGGATAGTGTCATACTAGCACATGAGGTGATCAGCTCTCTCAAATCAACGAAAACCCCAGGTATGTTAATCAAACTTGATCTCTCAAAAGCTTTTGATAAAGCCAGCTGGCAGTACCTCAGAGCTATCCTAAATTCCTTTGGCTTTGATCAAGATTGGGTAAACTGGATTTTGAACCTCACCTCTTTGGATTTCTTCTCAATCCTAGTCAATGGAGTCCCCTTGCGTCCTTTCTCGACCTCCAGAGGCATAAGGCAAGGGGATCCATTATCACCCCTCCTTTTTGTTCTAATGGCGAAAGGCTTGGGTCGCTACATTAAATCAGCGGTGCTGGAAGGCGCCCTCAAAGGCCTACCCTTGCATAACATTAGGCTAGCCCCCTCACACATCCAATTCGTCGATGACACCCTGCTTATGAACTCCCCTAGTGCGTACGAAGCCCTTAAGCTCAAATCCATCCTTTCTGACTTCACTGAAGCCTCGGGCATGACTTTGAACCTAGATAAATCCAAGATTTTATTTTTTAACACACCTGTTGCAGTTCAGCTACACATTTCCAATATCCTGGGCATCCCCAGGAGCTCCCTTCCATCCAACTACCTAGGCATTCCTCTCACCGGAGCGCCAGCCAAATCCATTTCATGAGATAGCCTCCTCCTCTCTATCTCTAATAGATTGGCCAACTAGACCTTTAGACCTTTAAACATTGCAGCCAGATTAGTCTTGCTAAAATCATTTCTTCATACCCTACCCACATATCTCTTCACTGCCTTAGCCACTCCCAAGCATATCATTAGAGCGATCAGAAACATCCAGAGGAATTTCCTCTGGAAAGGTCTGCAGCCCAATAAGAAATGGGCACTGGTGAGCTAGGATAAGGTATGCACACCAAAAAGCAGGGGAGGCCTTGGGCTCCAAGACCCGGGAAAGCTCAACCAGATAATGGGGGCCAAGATATGGTGGAGATGGATGAAAACACCAGACGCATTATGGGCACAAATCTGGAAGAACAAATACGCTCCCTCCATGCAGTCAGATCAGCTGATCAGACACAACGTTCGAATCCAGGGTTTGAACATTTGGAACACAACTTGGCAAAATAAAGACATAATACAGAAACATGCTTTCTGGGAAATACGCAATGGACACAGTGTAGGGTTCTAGAAAGACTCATGGCAACAACTTAAACGTCTAGAGGACCTAGCAAATCTCACACCCCTTCAACAAGCTCTTAATCAATCCCCTTCTCTGAAGGTAAAGGATCTTTGGAAACCTCTAGACGCGAGTCAGACTTGGCAGAAATGGAAGACCTCTAGCCAGGATCTAGGAACCCCACCTAACTTAAACTTGTTCGCCTGGCATTATGAAGCAGGACGCAGGAAAATCCCCATGAAGGAGGGGCCAGACATCCTCAGATGGGGGCACTCCGCTTCTAGAAATTTTTCGGTAAAATAAGCCTACCACATACAAGGCAATTACCACAATCAGGAAATGGACACCATCTGGAGAAAGATTTGGAATAAGGCACTTTGGCCTAAGGTCTCTACCTTCCTCTGGTTAATCATCCATAATAGAATTCTAACATGGGATAATCTCAGGAAAAGAGGATTCATTGGGCCCTCAATTTGTGTCTTATGTCAATGCCAAGAAGAAACCAAGGAGCATATTTTCAACGGTTGTTGCTACAGTCAAGTTGTCTGGGACCAGGGGACGCAAATCATGTGCAGATCCAATCAAAACAGAGGCAGAATCAGAGACACTATCGAAAATTGGGACTCAATCACTTATAACAACCCCATTCTGAACTACATCTGGCAACTCCTCCCAGGATTTATTTTATGGCAAATATGGAAGGAGCGAAACAAACACATCTTCCACTCCAAGGACTCCTCTGCAGAGTCAACCTGGGACAGAGATGCCACACTCATCAAAGAAACAATCAGAAGTAAGTACTGGCAACCTAGGGACAAGGAATGTAACCAGGAGGCATCATTCACCCTCCAAAGTTAGCAACTCAAATTAAATGACTCAGTGGCAATCAGAGCTCCCAAGAATTGATTCCCCAGCCCAACCACCTGGACCCTCCCCCCAACTAGATTCATTAAAATTAACTTTGATGGAGCTTCAAAAGGCAATCCCGGACCCACAGGCTATGGAGTTGTGATCAGGAGCTCCAAAGGGGAAATTTTAACTTTGACAGCAGGGTATTTGGGAGAGACCACAAACAATGTAGCAGAATTAACTAGCCTACTAAAGGGCCTTTGACATGCAGTAACCCTGCCCAGCCACAAAATCATTCTGGAGGGGAAATCCACCAAAATCTCTCCCAGTTGGCATCTAGCAGGATTGCTCGAGGACTTCGAAGGCATACTCGGAAAAAACATCAGCATCATCCCTTCCCATGTTAAGAGGGAGGCAAATGGTGTGGCTGATTACCTGGCAAATGAAGGAGTACAAAGGGAAACTGAACAAATAATATGGGACGTTAGAAGCACTGAAGCCTCAGATCTATCCAAACATTGCCAACTCCTGGCCAGCAAGGATTTCCCACCCCCGGATGGGGTGCCACGCAGAAAGGAAGGGGCACGTGGAGGCACGCAGGGAGAGGCCATTTATGGTGGCTCTCACCTCACACCATAGCTATTTATGAAGTCTCTCACCTCCATCGGCCTTCGTTTATCAATGGGGCCTCTCACGAGCGAGCACAGGTCGGCCAGCCAGAGCATTAAGCTCTCGTCTTTAATGGCTGCAGCCATAATTTATGCCATTATCCGCCTCACCGGAACTCTTAGAGTGCATTCGAAGCTTGCAGAGCAGAGCAGGAACAACAGTGCAGGCGACACCCTGGCATTGGTCCTCACTCTCAATATGCCACAAGCGAGGGGGATACCTCGCAGGGGAGCCGACTGGTATGCGGCTGACTCCAGGAGGAAACGACACAAGAGATTCGAACGGGCTCTGCTCCTGACCAAGAGAAGGCAACGTTGGGCAACCATAGTAACGAGCTCGCCCCCCAGAAATTTCGTCGAAGAGATCCCAAACATGGAGCTCCCACCGGACTTTTCTAAGAGTCGAATGTTTATCGTTCCATATAATTGGAACCCCCCGACGTGTATTGGAGAAGCAGCAACACCGCCCCACTCGAGAGACACTTTAGGTCCCAGCAACACTCCTAATGAAGAGCTCACCACTTGCCTGGTAGAGGAGGAGTTTTCGGAAAGCACCACTGACTCACAGCCGCAAAGGAAGAATCAGGGTCGCCGGGAAACGGATGCCAAGCCAAAGTCGCCACCCTCGACACCACTCCTTCACCCGGAGCACCTGAACCTGATATTTGAGGTCTGAAGTCTGGTGGATGATAAAATTTTCAAAGCCGTCCGCGTTAGCCAATGCTTGGACAGGCTTTATGCAGCCTACTCTAGTGCCACACCTCGGCGACAATGTCCACCCTGTGCTCAGCCCTATGTCATTCCAGCCAGCAGCGGAAAGGCGAAGGACGACTGCGAGGACTCCGGGGAATAGTTTCTTCTGTTTCGCATGATTTCCAACTCTATTTCTTTTGTTGTTTACCAGAGTTGTAGCTCTTCAGTTGTTAGCCTGGTTAGCGTTAGCATAGGCCTTACTAAACTGTTGTTGATAATGGACATGCACCCTGGTTTCCTTCGGGCAGGGTGGCGCAACGAACTGTTTGATTTTGCATGCTACTGTGGGCAGGCCAGCTGTCTTGGTTTCCTGCATAGGCAGGACAGCTGGCACCTGCATGTCAAATGTATTTCTTTTTTGAAGCTATAATATAACAGGACTCGCCTTTTACTTAATATATATATATATATATATATTTGTGTGTGGGTGTGTGTGTGTGTGTAATTTTAAATGTTTAATATTTTCTCTCGTTTTTATGGTTTTTCCCTGTAATCTAGAATCTTGTTTAATATACATTAAATAAGATATTTCTTATGATCAGAAACTCATAAATGAAGGAGAAAACATTAAACTATATATAATGTTACATGAATCTATTTTCTTAGGAGGAATTTGGCTAAACCAAAGTATATTTTTAGTTTGTATTTATTATTAAGTTTGTGTTTATTATTTTTCCTCTATTACATGTGTTGGAGCCGCCCTTGTTTTATTTTTACCCTTCACAGTTTTCAATCTTCGATGCTTTTTCTCCCCTCAAAATAAGTCCTCTTGTGAAAGAACGTTCGATCTTTCGGTTTTTGTTTCAGGATCTCACAATTTGGATACCTTAATCTTTGAATTCACACGTCTCGAGTCACGAAACAGCGAACTCATTTTTAAATCTTCACTCAAGACAGAAACCCGAGTAAAGTTTTTTAACTCAGCGATTAGACGTCGTCGGTGTTCCGCGCCTCGGCATTCGTCGAACCCAATTGTTCTTCCTTACAGTCCCGAGAGCCGAGAACGCGAGGTACTTGTGGGTTAACCCTGGTCAAAGAGTAAAGGCAAAAAGCTAACCATGGTTAAAATGGTTCTCAGCGTTTCGCCACTCGGCGTTATCTTTTCGAAAATCATGGTGTCTAAAACTCTGACTCACGAAGCTGCGATGTAATTATAGTATGATTAATTAATCACCTAATCCAAGTTTTTCTTAATCCTAATTAAGTCTTAATTATCACTATCTCGCAGTTTCGCGACTCGGCGCGCTAGTCTCCCAAAATTTTATCTTCGAAGTTCCGAGTCGCGATGCGCCGAGTAAAACGATTATGAAGTTAATCATGCTTTAAATCACGATTATCTTTAATTGAGCCAAAATCAGTTCTCGCAGTCTCGCGAGTTGAAGAATCAAAAGGTTGAAAGGAAATCCACGATGCTGCGAAAAGCCGAGAAAATTATTAACGTTGCTAGGTTTGAATATTTTAAAATAAAACAAGATATGTCCCGTGCATCGAGGTTTGTGTTTTTCCCGAGGTAGCTACTTGCTCTCCATACCCTGACTGCCTGTCAAACCGCCAAACATTTATGACATTAATGAAGAATTAGGGTGAATCCATGAATAAATAAGATCGGATTTTACGCAATAAATTTGTTTCTAATTGCGATTTGACAGACTTATTTCGAAGAGTACAGAATTTTCAAATATATACCGAAGTCTCATTTTATTATAATGAAAACATTTTCATAAGCACGCAGAGCTCTTCATTTTCCGAGTGAACTAATTTCTGTATGTATACGTAGGTTTATCGCAGAAGAGCGAAAATGCAAGTTTCAGCTATGGCTCCATGGAAAGCAGCAAAGGCTAACGTCGAGGATGCAGGGCAAGGTTCGGATAATGTCTCTGACACTTCACCTTGGAGTGGTGGCTCAGTCCCTAGCTGGTCATTTGTTTCAGATATTCTACAAACTGAGTTGGTAAATTATTCAGACTCAGACGACAATGAAAAGGATGATTTGAACACTAAATACAAGATTATTGTTCAATCTGGAATGCACAAGGTGGCAACCAGACCACGGTTTCTCCCCTATTATGATATGATCCGATGGGCATTGGATCACATAGACTTACCCACCAGAACTATCATAAACGACCAGTGGGTCACGGTCGGGACTTTTAGACCGGAGCACATCCAAACCATGTATAAGCTCCCGACAACATCTGAATATACGTATGATGCTGAACTCCTGGAGAAATTCAAACAGAAGGAGTGCATTGAATATGACAAAACCATGCCCAGTTTGATTAAAGATTGGGTTTCGCGCGCCGCGAAGTTCAGAGCAAATGACCAGGGCATATATTCTATTGATTCTTTGGAGCCACAATATAAATATGTGGCCATGATGACATGTCGGCTTTATGGGAGAGAAGACACCTCGCATTTCTACATCGCGTGGGTGCCTCTCATATTTCGGGTTGCAGAAGGTTGCTCGTTCAATTGGGTGAAAATGCTCTCAGACAGTCTGGCCAACAGGGTCACCGAGTATCAGGAGAAAAAGGCAAGCGGGAGACCATCCTCATTTTTCATGTCTGCGTATATCATGGATGCGGTATGTTCCATGACACCATTCCCCTTGATGAGTTGGGCTTGGACTCCAGCCCAAGAAAAAACTATACATGAATATCACGACAAGTTGTGGGAGAATAAAGCGGACAAATTTATTTACGAAATTTTCAATTGGGTGATGGTGCCTCTACACATCACCATTTTTGGTCGTTCTCCACCTCGTATCTCGGATAGAATTGCTGCAAATCTGAGTGGTATAGCAGACTGGTATGTAGAAGCAGAGTTTTCCTATTTCATAGTTTTCAAAGCTGTTGTTCCCCCACTTGCACTACCACTGTTCATTCCCGACAAGCTGGCTTGTCGCGAGATTGCCCGACAAATAGTGATTGGCGGGGTGAGTAAAGAGCTCAAAGCATCTTCGAAGAAGGTATGGCCATTTTTCCCTGTTCGGCTAAATTCTTATTCTTTATTGGATTTCGGGCATGCTAAAGCTGAGGCTGCAGCCCTGGAAGACTTGAGTTTAGTCTCCATTGAATATAAAAAACATGATCCTCAGAAAATTGTAAGCAACCATTTATCTAATTGTGGGATGAAGAGGTTTGAACATGAGTGTTCACCCTCGGATGACATTTTCCGAGGGATGAGATCTTATGGGGAAGTGCTAGTTCGGATCCAATCTTTAGCACCCGAAGATATGGCCTCTGTATTAAAATTTTAGGAAACCAGACGAAAGTGTCTTCCTGCGGTATTGTGAGGAGGGAGCCCGGGTGCTTCTGAGACAGAACCGAAGGATGATGAAGGCCCCAAAGAAACAACTTCTGGTTCCGGAAAAATCCATAATGAGGGGGATCAAACGAATAAACCCGAAGCAAAGACGCAGAATCCGGACCCGCCAGAGACCCAGAATACGGAAACTGAGACAAAGACTACTGAAACTCCGAAGAAGCAGGACTCAGTCGTCACACCAGGAAAGGCAGCGAAACAGATTGAGGAACCCATCACTTCTGTCACCCCCTTGCAGTCGACGCAAGGAAATATAGAAGAAGGATGGATTTTTGATGATGAGATGAGGCATATCAGAGCAGAAGAACTCCCTCCAAACGAGTTCTTCTTCGACAAAAAGAGAAAGGCGGTGGTGAAAAGGGAATTCTGCCAGGACGAAAGATCAACCGCTAAAAAATTCAAAGTTATGACCGATGGAAAGAACAAAAAGAATGAGGAATTCGCCACAGAGATCGCAGGAACGCTAGGAGTGTACGCATCGGCGAATCAATTCTCGGTCGGGATGTTAAAAAATCATCTTAAAAGAAAGAATCACCTTATCAAGACTCTCGAAGCCAGAGTAGCTTCGGCCACATAAAGCGCTAAAAATCAGGTGAGTGGGGAAATAGAACTGGCCCGACTGGCTGATAAAAAGGAAATAGAAGTCCTCAAAACCAAGTTGGAACAAGCGCATTCAGTGATCCGAGATGGTCGGATACAGGCAAGTCAGCAGAGGAATATGATCACAGAGTTGCAGGCTCAATTAGAGGTCACTGAAAGCAGGGTGATCGACGTCAAGGGGTTTAAATCCCGAGCGATCGATATTCGGAGCAGGATATTTTCTGTACAACAGATTCTGCTAGACAAAGTGGGAGTGATTCGAGAAGATTGCCTATTGATGCATCGGATTTTCGAGAATCTGACTGTCAGAGAAAGAAACGCAGAAGCTGCTCGGGTTACCTTTCAAGAGGTGGTGATAGCTACTAACAACAGATTTTCGGCAGGTTCTCCGGGACTCACCATCGCTGAACAAACTAGAGGTAATATTATGTTAAAGGATTGGGAACATAATATTACCTTAAGCAAGGAACAGGCCCAAAAAGTAACCAATTCATTAGAAGAAGCCTTCAATGCTATAGATGGCAAGCTGTTAGGGATGGAGAGTGGAGGTGACTCAGAGACGTTAAGGAAAATGAATGTAGATCAGATTTCCCTCGATCTGAAAGAGAAGAATGAGAGAGATTCGACGGATATATCTAAGACGGACAGGGTGGACATGGCTCAAGTTGACAAACACTTAATTCAACCTAGCGCACAACTAAGTTCCCTTGACATCATTGACGTACAAATGGGTGATAAGCTGCCACAGTTAGCCCGAGAATGCTATTTCGCCGAGGCCAGCTATCAAGCGGAACCTTCGCAGCTTGTATCCCAGTTTGTGGACAAATGTATCATATGCACCGAATCCATGCAAAGACAAGCACCTGGCACCTTTTGAAAATAGAGTAGGAGAAAATGAGTGATTTGGCTCCTCTCGGTTGTAACTGAATTTATGAAACCGTTGAGTTTCTAAACTAATCTGCAAATTTGTATAAATAGATCACAAAAAGAAGAAGAAAGGGCTGGACCTTTTTGGTGTCGATTGTAATAGAGTTTTGCATTTGAAGAAGTTAATATATAAGCAATTTGGAGATTCTCGATTCCGTCCAGACTGTGTTATCAAGTTTGTTTCTGTGTATTTCATGTTTCATTTCATTCCATTTGTTCATAATTGATATGCTTTGTTATACTTTAGTACGACCACTACTATAACAAAAGAATTTTGGTTTTTTGTACCTGTTTATTGTCTTTCCTCTGCACCAGCTATCAGCGGGTGTAAGACCAATTCGCACTTTCAGAATCCTACGTTTATTCTTTGCTATGTCAGTTATTTTCTTACTAATTTCCTCCTATGTTTATATGTGAGTTTTCTCTTTGACAGGAATCTTGCGTTATATGCAGCTAAATGTTTCTCTTTCACACCACACCTTTATATTAAAATCTAATACAGTTACGGGAAAGAGCCTTCAAATTTGCATTTTTATTTTATTCCAACAAACGTAAAATTCTCTTTATTTCGACCAAATCAAGACAACATTTAAACCTCTCATTAAATCCTTTCCTAGTCTTATTGTTCCTCCATGACTGTCCCTGCAGCGACACAGCCCAACATCGAACCTGGACTATCCAACCAAACACATATCGCCTTAAATCTTTTCGACATAATCCTTAAAACTGCTAACAACCGGGACGAACTGGAACGTTCATGGGCAGCCATTGAAAAAGATATAAATAATCAGGAACAGTTGGAAGCTAGACAACGCCAACGTAGAAATCTTCCCTAGTTTCCTCACCGAAGGTAACATTACCCTCATATCCATTTTTCATCTACTTTTGAATGCCTTGACACTGTACGTTTAAGCCTTAGTACAGACTCAAGAACAACAACATGTATCATTGTTAACACTGACAAAACAAAGGCTATGATTATTAAATCCAAAAAAGACCACTTACATTAAGTATATATGACAACAATAGCTTGGAGAAAGTAACTTCATACAAATATCTCGGAACCGATCTTCATCACAAATTTAATTGGAACTTTATAAGGATCAAGAAAAGGATAACTGAAGGGTGGAAAGATTATTATGGGTTTGAGAAAAAATGAACATTTTCCTATGGGATAAGAAGAAACTTCTCTTTAATACTCTCATCACTTATGTTATCTTATATGGTTGTGAAGTTTGGGGTTGCAACATCTCTAGAGAATCATGGAGAAAGATAAAGCAAATCCAAAAGTGTTTTATAACCTAAAATCTTGAAATCAAAGGAAATAAACCCTATCCTATCATCCTCGTAGAAGTGAGTCCTTGCCCCATTGAGAGCACAACTATGACTAGGTACCCAATGTACAAGAACAATATAAACAACATGGAAGGTAAGAAGCTTCCTAAGATTGTCTCAAGGTCTGGTCAAAACCACATGTAGCTCAAGTGTGTAACGCCCCATTTTGACTTAAGAAGCTACACTACATTATGACTTATTTTTATTTCCTTGCTTATTATCTATGTCCAACACTTTTAGAATGATGGCACTTTAGTATATGAACATGTGGACCTACATATAAGCGAATATATGAATAGTTATTGTTTGTGGGATTAATGATTGATGTTGTGTGATTTAATTCTAAGATGCAAGTTTTAAATGAAAAATTTTGGTATATGGATATTGGTTTGAATGGTATGTTTTAACAAATCAACAAGTACCATGCACATGATCAATAACTAGTTGGTTTACATTGTTCGTTGATGGGTAACATGGAAATCACATATCAATAGTTTTATGGTTATGCATTGATATTGTGTTATAAACTAACCTAATGTTAAGTACCTGATAGATCTGCAAATATAACTTTAGATAGACTCTTAATATCAACAACAATAAACCGACCCATTCACCAAATACTGAACACAAGAAATAGAGAAAACCCTTGAGGTAGGGTAACACCATATATTAATCCTTAAGGAAGGTTAACACTCCTCAAGCAATGCTTGATAAATTCACAATATTCTTCACTATGATGGTTCATTACATTTCTTACACTTCTTTATATAGCTCTATCTATCTCCTAGGAACCTTCTAGAGATCCTTCTCACATTAATTACATCTAACTACCATAGTGGGCCTTTATTAATATAGTGGACCTATTCCACCTTACATTGAATTACCACATTATCATATATTAAATGACTTTCACTAATAATACATAACCACATTCCCATTGGGTACCTCCCTAGGCACCCCATATTACCTCCCCGGGTATACTACATTCCATCCCCCTTCACATGTTTCTTCCTCAAAACAGGAGAAGAAACCCTACAATATGAACGGCTAAGAAATGTAGCCAACTAGTACCAAGTACGACCATCCATCCATCCTAATGGAAGTCGAACGTGGTGTTCATTTGTTGCCTTTCCACCATGATCTTTCTCTGCATCATTTCTGGGTTGCCATGGGATTGTTTTTGTAGCATGATCTCTTCTCGTAGTGCTAGGAGTCCTCCATGCACCTTCTCTTGATTGGTTTACTTTTTGGTTCCTTACTGGTGCACAAATGTGTTGATTGTCACACTCTTTCCTGGATGATTGTTGTTTCTCTATATGATGTGGATGGCGATATACAACAATCGTAGGAATCTCTTCCTTTTTCTTCAAATATGCAACACATTGTACCTTTCAGTCAATGACCTACTTAGCTTCCTGATTGTGTCCTTCATGTGGTTTTCCTTCTGTAGACTCTACCTCCGATTCAACTTCGGAATCGGCAATAACTTCTTTGTTGGCCTCCATGGACCCAATTTTCTTATTAAGAGACACATCCTACAATGTGATTTTATTTTTCTTGTACCACAACTTCAAAAGCTTCTTTTGCACATTAATATTAATGGTACCCATTGATTCTATCCAAGGATATCCCAAAACAATATACACTTCATCCATATCCATAGCATAACAATATGAATGCAACACATATTTATCCATACTGAGCTTCAAATCTTTAAAAAATTTCACATTTTCACCCTCAACATGTGTGCTTTGAATATCCCTTGCAGGAACTTGCAGTCGATTAACCAACTGAACATTGATAAAATTATGCATGCAACTAGGGTTAATAGAAACAATAACCTTCTCCTTATGTTTAGAACCATGAACCTGTAATATAGAGTTTCCACATGAAAATAAACCCTTTTTGCTCTCTTCATCCTTACACTTTGTATGAGACCACTTGTCTAAAATTAATTTTACATATGCTTCATCAAAAAGTGTCATCAACTCATTATAATTAAATGAGTTCCACCATATGTGAGCATCTTCTTGGAAACCATAGTGTAGACATGTTCTCTGGTGATCTTTCCATGATGACTTTTGATATTGTATATATTCTTCAATACTAGGGATATCATCATTTCCAGTAAAAAACATCTCTCTTAGAGAAATCTTCAGCAAAAACTAGGGTTTATAAAATAACTTATTATGCAAATCATGCGGGTTTTTTTGGAAAAACCCTGAAAATGGTCGAATTTAAAATGGTCATAACTTCACCTTCCAGACTTTGTTTTATCTGAATTGTTTTTTTGAAATTGGATATTTATCCAAGAGGAATTCAAATATCTAATTTTTGGGGCCAAATTCTGCTCATAAATTTTCAGATCTGAACCTGAAGTGCGTCGCCCTCTTTTTTCCTAGAAAAAATATGCAAAAAGAGCCAAAAAAGTATCCCCTTCTTTGGTCAAGGAAAGTGCTTCGAATCCAATTGTTAAGTGTATGAATATATCTGAAGATAAATCTCAAAATAAACCCAAAATATTCAACAAAAACTAGGTTTATAAAATAATTTACTATGCAAATTGAGCGACTTTTTTCGAAAAAAAACCTTGAAAAATGGTCGAATTTAAAATGTTCATAACTTTACCTTCCAGACTCCATTTCGGTTGAATTGTTTTTTGAAATTGGGTATTTTTCTGAGAGGAATTCAAATATCCAATTTTTTTGGCCAAATTTTGTTCATAAATTTTCATATCTGAACCTGAAGTGCGCCACCCTTTTTTTTCTAGAAAAAATATGCAAAAAGAGCCAAAAAATTATCCCCTTCTTTGGCCAAGGAAAGTGATCTGATACCACTTGTTAAGTACCTAATGGATCTGGAAATATAAATTCATATAGACTCTTAATATCAACAACAATAAACCAAACCATTCACCAAATACTAAACACACTTGAAATAGAGAAAACGTTTGAGGTAGGGTAACACCATATTTTAATCCTTAAGGAAGGATAACACTCCTCAAGCAATGCCTGATACATTCACAATATTATTCACTATGTTTCATTACATTCCTTACACTTGTTTTTGTAACTTTATCTATCTCCTAGGAACCTTCTAGAGAGTCTTCTCACATTTATTATATCTAACTACCATAGTGGGCCTTATTTAATAATATAGTGGTTCTAGTCCACCTTACATTGAATGGTCTCCACTATTATCACTATGGGCCCTCTAGGCCCCCCATTACCTCTCTAGATACCTAACATATAGAGAGGTAGTGGGGGGCCCAACATGCCCATAGTGATAATATTGGAGACCACTCAATGTAAGGTGGACTAGATCCACTATATTATTAAATAAGACCCATTATGGTAGTTAGATATAATAAATGTAAGAGGACTTACTAGAAGGTTCATATTCTAGGATAATCTTAGGTTGTTGGTAGCACTATATAAAGGGGTTCAAGCAATGTAATGGGATATGAAGATAAGTATTGTATTTGGATTTGAACATCATTATGAGGTTGCCCCCTCAAACAGGCAAGTGAACAGGAGAGGATCCCTTCCATAATAGGATCCATTGTATGGTGTTTCCCTACCTCAAGGCTTTTCTATAATAAAAGTGTGGTTTATTCTATATTTCCCTATGTATCTATTGTGTATTTAGTATTTTTGGTGATTATATTTGTATATCTACTCAGGTACTTAACAATTGGTATCAAAGAACTTTCCTTGGTAAGAACTGTGGGCAATTTTATTTTATTTTTTCTGATTTTTTTCGGAGAAGAAAAAGAGGGACGCAAAATTCCGTACAATTTACGTATATTTCCATACAAAATTTGTAGAAACGGGTTGTATATATGATTGTCTCTCATAAAAACACCCAATTTAAAAAATAAAAATAAAAATCATCTGAAATAGAGTTGAGGAAGTCAAGATATCAACATGTTAAAATCTACAATTTTCAGGGTTTTTTTCGCAGATGACGACACGATTTTTTGATTTATGTAGAACCTGGAGGCCAAATTTTGTAAAAACAATTACATATATGAGTTATTCTTTCAAAATAGTTGATTTCAAAAAAACATCAGCCAAACCGGAGCTCCGAAAGTGAAGATATCGTTGATGTAAAATTAGACGTTTTGGGGGGTTTTTTGTGACGACAACAAGATTGCAGAGTACATAACTTTGCACAAGGTGTTCAAATTTCTACCAGATAAATTCCATTGGATATATTATTTTAATATTTTTCTTTTTATACATTATATATGGTGTTTCCAATGGATATGCACTCTCAACTCATGGAAATTCTATGAAAGGTTGAAGCCCTCAAATCTGATATGCATGACCACCTGCAAGGCATCAAGGCTAGTCTACATGACCACATAGAAAGTTATCACAATATGCAATGGTCATTGGATCTCCTACAAGAGGGATATCTTATGGAAGACATCAAGGATGAATATAATCAAGAAGTGTATTCTTGGTATGATTTTGAGGCCGATTGTGATGCTTGGAATATGGATAGTTCTCATTTTTTGGATGACAACCACTTTCATATTTTATTTGATGACTCTACTCCACATTTTGTAGAGAACATCAATGTGACAAATCAGGGGCCATTTATTATTACTATTGTCCATCCTTCGTATTCCACAGTGGTATTATTTCTTCCAGATTCAGCTATAACCCTTTCCCATTATGTGGATGGATCTTCTTATTTAGATCCACATGACAGGTGTTAGTCTTTGGAGCATCATTTTTAGTTGGTTATTGGGTTCTGATACCTTATGCATGGATTTCACATGAGCACTCAGACATGGGACCTTATTTTACAATGGCGGTTGGACTACTTTAGCATGGTGGCTTTCATTTCTACATGGGACCCTGGTTCTCTAGTCTACTTCAGCACTATGGTCCACACTTATCCATGGGTCCCTGGTATATGGTTGTACACCCTCATAACAAGTGTTGAGGACAATGTTCTCATAAGGGGGATGGAATGTTAGGTATCTAGAGAGGTAGTGGGGGGGGCGGAGGGCCCATAGTGATAATAGTGGAGGCCACTCAATGTAAGGTGGAATAGATCCACTATATTATTAAATAAGTCCCACTATGGTAGTTAGATATAATAAATGTAAGAGAACTTACAAAAGGCTCTACTTCTAGAAGGTTCCTCCTCTAGAATGATCTTAGGTTGTTGGTAGCAGTATATAAAGGGGTTCAAGCAATGTAATGGGATATGAAGAGAAGTATTGTATTTGGAATTGAAGTTCATTAGGAGGTTTCCCCCTCAACGAGACAAGTGAACAGGAGAGGATCCCTTCCATAATAGGATCCATTGTATGGTGTTTCCCTACCTCAAGGGTTTTCTATAATAAAAGTATGGTTTCTTCTATATTTCTCTTTAGATATATTGTGTATTCAGTATTTGTGGTGATTGTATTTATAGATCTACTCATGTACTTAACACCTACAGGTTGAATGGGCTATGTGATAGCTAGATAAGTATGATACTAAAGTGACGAATATCATGGACATTGAATGAGAAATGGTATGCTAGGAAGCATTATTCTGTTATTTATCCATTGGTTCAATGCATTGCTATGATGTTTAGACAAGTGCGGGTTTTACAAGAAGTATGGTTTCCCAAACTAAATATTCGATGACAAAGCTCTAAGAACAACAATAGAGCCACAATATGGTCAATGATAAGGTAATGAACCTAGTTCTATCAGTAAGGGTGGTGGTATTGCCCAACATTTACCCTCTAAAACATGGAGTCATGGGAGAGCTATATTAAGCCACACTCCCATAGATGTGTGATGTTGATTGTCAATTGCATGTTGGGGAAGCTTGTTCAATAATGTAACACTACAAGAATATGCAAGTAAAGCACTACTAGACTGTGAATTTTTTTATTTGTGAACTTTTTGGAGGAATTTAAGAATAAATGGAAATCCCAATTTTGTATGTACAAGTAATTATATATAAATAAAAAATATTTTTTTTATATCGAAAAAATTTGGATAGGATAGAAAGTCAAGTTAGAATGTCAACTCATTTTCATATTGTAGTAATTAAAATATATACTTTTAACAATGACCATTTTTCCTAAAACCGAGGGCTTCTCATGCAACCATTTGATGTTTAACTAGGTTATGATCTTATTATTATTATTATTATTATTATTATTATTATTATCATTATTATTATTATTATTATTATGTCATGTGAGATGGTAGGGATAATGTTTCGCAAGCCTCACAAAACAACAAGGTTGGAATGAGGATCAATAAAAGACATTAAACTTATAATGACATGGATATGTTATCATATTGTACCATGTATAGTTAAGGAAGAACTAAAAAATAAATCACAAATTGAGACAATTTGTCTCATAGAAGCGAAGAGGTTTGGAAAAATAATTGAACATAAATATAGGTTTATCCAGGTTAATGTAAGCTCTAATGACTATAAATATGGCATACTCGGCAAAACTCCAAGATTAAAAGGGTCGAGAATATTTATCAATGAAGACCGCATTCCAGAGGACCAAGCTAAATTAATGAAGGAAATTCAAAAGGTGAAAGAAGTCAGGAAGGAAGGGAAATGAGAAATCATTTTGAATAGAAAGGCTATTATTAGGGATAGAGACCAAAAAGATAACAATAAATAGCAATTTGGGACACTTTGGATCCTCTTTTGGAACTGTTGTGGTTTTCCATGGAGTAAAGGACCTATACTAAGTTGGATCTCGAGTGACATTGATATTATTTTTTTGGTTGAAACTTGGGATCGTGAAGAATGTAAGGTCCCTAACATAGAAGGATTTTTTTTGTGGTCAAAATGGAATAAGAATTCCTCCTGTAAAGGGATTGGAGGCATATCTTGTCACATAAAAACGAACATCTCTCCTCGCATTCAAATTCATAAGAAATATCCTTTCAATCAATACATATGGATGGAGATATTATCTATTAATTCTAAGAAGATTTATATATCAATATGTTATTGTGCACCTATTAACTCTAGTTTTTATATGAAAAACAATCTAGATAAGAACTGTCCCTACAAAATATTAGAGCAAGATATCTACAATATGAAAAATGAAGGTAGTATCCTCATGTTAGGAGACTTTAATCCTAGACTTGAAACTAATATAGCTATTATTTTAAGTAATGACTCCAATCCTAATCCTCTATGGCTAGATAAGGACCTTGTTTTAGCATATTGTTACAAAAGAAACTCGGAAGACCTGATCGAGAATTTGTTTGGTACTAAGTTAATCAAGCTTTGTAGTTCTCAAGATTTAATAATTTGAAATGGTCTACGCAAGTGGCCAAAATCTAATAGGATGACTTGTATCCATGGGCTAGGTATAAATGTCGTGGATCATGTAATATTTTATATCTCGATATACAACCAAATAGTAAACTTTGATCTTTTAGATGACCATGAACCTGAGTCTAATCATAGACCTTTAACCCTAACTCTAGAATTTTCCATGAACAAAATCTATGTTGAAGAGCACTCTCATAACCAAAAGCACTTACTTTTTGACAGACATAAAGTTGATATTTTCTTAAAATACCTAAGTAATGCTTCAAACCTCAAATCGTATCAGACCAATATTGAAGTTGACTATCAGATATTTACAACAATCTTCTCTACTTCCATTAACAAATTATTTATTGAGGTGCTATGTAAAAATAAAAATAGTACAACTAACCCTTGGTACGATAATGAATGCAAAATTGATTAAAAAAAAAAACCATTAGCGATGCTTCCAATGCATATTTAAAATCTGATAAGATAAATAGACACAAAACCTTAATTAAAACGAAAAAAAAAAAGACTATATAAATAGAAAGCAAGAGAAGATTTTGCACCTATTTAAGATAGATCCTAAGAAATTTTGGAGCCAAATTCTAACTCGTAAAACTAAAGAAAATAATAGGATTCCCTTGAAGGATTGGTATTTCTACCTTAAAAATAGTTATGAATCCCCTAACGTCAAGGAAAACATTCCAAACAACTCTACAAAGGATGAAGTGATTTCTATTGAATAAATTAAGTTTGGGGTTAAGAGGCTCTCAAAAGGAAAAGATAAGGACATCGAAGGTTACCAAGATGAAATGTTAAAAATTGGAGGACCCATCCTCATCCCTCACATACATAAGCTCTTCAATTTAGCTATCCAGCAACGCTTCTAAAAACCTTGGACTCAAAGCCTCATTGTACCTATTTTTAAAGGTGGGAATAAAATCAATCCCTCTAATTATAGGACAATTATGATTAGCCCCATTTTATCTAAGCTATATGGAAGTATTTTGGAAAAGAAGATCAGTACATGGCTAGAAATCCATGGAAAAGGAGCTAAAGTCCAGGATGGATTTAGGGGCTACCATTCAATTATTGACCTCCTTGTTACATTTAGTATCATTGCAGAGGAATATCATAATGACAAATATGATCTCCTTTGTTGTTTCGTTGATTTTAGAAAATATTTTGCAATTGTTCCCAAGACTAACCTATAAAATAGGTTAGAAGAGCTTAAAGTCCCTTTCGAGCTAAGAGATGTTGCAGTAAGGCTATATGAGAAAGTTATTGCCAAATCTAGGAACAATGAGGGCTGGTCGAAAGAAATTAATTGTAATATAGGATTCAAGCAAGGTTTTCCCCTACCCCTTACCATTTTCGGCATCTATATTGATAAGTTAAAAGATTGTTTGGAGGATGCAGGTTGTGTTGGCATGACTCTCGATAGTATAGTCATCATCCTTCTTCTTTGTGCTAATGTTATTGTTCTTATGGTGAAGAGTCCCTCTGACATAGGTAAGCGACTAATAATGCTCAAGGACTTCTGCTCTAGCATGGGCATGACTATAAACACTGACAAAACAAAGGTTATGATAATTAAATCCAAAAGGATCACCTATGATACTTTTGTGTATGACAACAATAGTTTGGAGGAAGTGCCTACATACAAATAGCTTGGAATCGATATTCACCACAAGCTCAATTGGAACTATAGCGTTGAGAAAAGGATAAATGGAGGGTGGAAAGCTTATTATGGGCTTGAAAACAATTATAAAACAGTGGACTTTTGGCTTTGGGATTAAAAAAAAAACCTCTTTCACACTCTCATCACTTTGTTTATCTTATATGTATGTGAATTTTGGGGTTGTAGTATCTCTAGAGAATCCTTGAGAAATACAGAACAAATCCAAATAAATTTTATAACTTATAATCTCAAAATTAAGGGGAATACACCCTATCCTATCCTCCTCATAGAAGCAATCATTTCCCCCATTGAGAGCACCAATATGATTAGATACCTAACTTACAATAACAAGATAAATGACATGGATGACAAGAGGCTTCCCAAAATTGTTTCAAACTCTAGTCAAAACCACCAACGGCTCAAGCAAGGGTGGCATAAAGATGCCAAATCTTGGCTAAATCATTAGGGAATACAAGAAGAATCCATCATGCATAATACAAATAATATTACAAATATTGTCACTTCTAAATTTAAGGAGAATATGTGGTGCAATAAAGAATTGTAGGATAAAGGGAAATTAAGATACTACAAGGAGGTGGTCAACCCCAATTTAGAATATCAAAAGTACCTCTCAGTTTTGAGAAGTGAAAAGAAGAAAATAAACATTGTTAAAATAATAACAAACTCTCATGAGCTACATAGTGAAACTGGGTGGTAGACAATTCCCAAAACACCATGGGATGAAAGAATTTGTCATCTTTGTGACACTAAGAGGGTTGAAGATGAAAAACACTTCCTCTTAGATTTCCCTTCCTATACCCAAATTAGATCCCAATTTTTTCCACAATATAGATCTTCCTAACCTCCTAAGTCGTCAAAACTATAGTGATCTTGGAATGCTTCTCTCAATGTTTTTTGAGCATAGAAATACAATTTTAAAGAAATCAAAGTAATGTCTTACATTCTTAAGGTTTAATAGACCGATTGGTCTCAATGGATGTTAATCATCATCATCATCATCATCATCATCAGTGTAATGGACAAAGATAAGTGAAACTCTTGTGTAAATTAATTAAGTTTTTTGCACATAAACCCCTTGAATGCAACATGTTAGCTAAATAATCTTATAAGTTTGACTATGTGATAATCTTATAAGGAAAACTTTACAGGATTCTCTTTCTTCTCTATAATATTTAGATAGAGGATAGATCAACCACCAAGAACAATAATAATGAATAACTCAACAAGATTCAAACCTCAGCCAAATTGAAGACAAACCTTATAGTGTACCTATCTAAACAATGAGTAAACCCACTAAACTTAATCTTATGATCTATTATTGTTATTAAAATAAAAATTGTTTCCTAATTTTTTAATTTAAAAATAGATATTTTGGAATATTACTTTTAGTATATATTACATCAAATGTGAAATGATTTACCTCATACAATCCATATCCTAATGAATAAATTAATTAAATACCACCTTATGAGAAATATGTGATAAATAATTTGTACTACACACTACCCAAAGTTCAAACAAAGGATTTAGGTCATAAAGAACAGCGATAAAGAACAACAGTGCATAAGAATTAATTAAAAAAAAGTTAATAATTTATTAAAAGGGTTTATAATTTAGCACTTAAGAAAGGCTTCCCTGAACCCTATACATAAAGCCTCGTTGTATCTATTTCTAAAATGGGGATAGAAACATTCCCTCTAATTATAGGACCTTTATGATTAGCCTGATTTTAGCCAAGCTATACAGAATTATTTTGGAAAAGAAGGATACCCTATGGCTAATAAGTCACGGTAAAATAACTAAAGGCCAAACCAGATTTAGGAGATATCATTCAACTATGGACCATCTTGTTACCCTTAGGATCATTGCAAAGGATTTATGTAATACTAAAACCAATCTTTTGTGTTGTTTTGTTGACTTTAGAAAATCTTTTGACACAGTACCAAGGAAAAACCTTTGGGATAGGTTGGAAGAGATAAAAGTTCCTTCTGAGTTGAGGATTTTTGCAATAAGGTTGTATGAGAACGTTATTTCCAAGTTTAATAACACTGAGGGTTGGTCGAAAGAAATTAACTGCAATATTGGAGTCAAGCAAGGTTGTCCCTTGTCCCCTACCTTTTTTGGCATATACATTGACAAGTTAGAAGATTTTTTGGAAGAAGCAGGTTGTTTCGGCCCAACTCTCATTGGTATAGTCATCAATCAAGTCTTCTTTATGTTGATGATATCATTCTTATTAAAAATATTTTTGTGGTTGGGGTTTTTTTTATTGATCGGAATGACCACATTTAATACTAATATGGGTATGATTGTTAATACTAAGAAAAAAAAATCCATGATCATTAAATACAATAAGATCACATATGATATGTTCATTTATGACAAAAACAACTTGGAGGAAGTGAATTCATACAAATATCTTGGAATTGATATTCACTGCAAGCTCAATCGAAATTCTTAATGGAAGAAGTGTCCTCAGACACACACTTTTATTAAATAGGAAAAGAAATTACATATGAGAATTTGCAAGAGTTTACACCTGAACAACTCAACACTCTTGCAATGAGCTATATATAAGCTAAGTGTCCTAACAAAATCTAGTTATGGATCACTTATTAAATAAACAATTGTCCATTTACAATAAATGATATCTTAACAATCTTCTAACTATATTCCTAATTTAGAGCCTAAGATATGACACCTTTCTAGAGTCATATCTTTTACGACAATATTCTATTTCTAAATGTCTCCATTTATTAATCAAATATTCTAGATTATTAATTTAATATTCTAAATTAATAATAATTTTATTCTAACTTTTTAAACTATGATATTTGTATTTTGGATCATCTAACATTCCCCCCTATGATCCAAAGATACATTACAACAGATACCAAGTTCATCCCT